>JAPMOR010025237.1:137370-148599 GCA_026543865.1 Argiope aurantia
TTTAATATAATTCGAATTCTACATTCTTATGTTTAATATAATTCGAATTCTACACTCTCATGTTGTTTAATATAATTCAAATTCTACACTCTCATGTTGTTTAATATAATTCGAATTCTACACTCTTATGTTGTGTAATATAGTTTGAATCCTACATTCTCATATTTAATACAGTTCCAGTGGTTCCATACTCCCCTTTCCATTTCCTTTCAAATGTTCTATAATTTCTTTGTAAGATGTTACAGATACCGAAATGTTGAAACTATCTTGGCAAGCATTTCTCTGGAAACTAGAGTCGCTTGGGATTTAAACAATACTAGTGAGTTTACCAATACTTTCTTCTAATGTTTTGAAACAAGTTACTGTTTTTCAGATTATGATAATGTATCTTTTTGTTTGTTAGTAGTCACTAACTTGTGTTTGTTCTTTTCCAAGAAATGTATGTTTTTTTGTAGATGAATTTTTATGTAATTTTAATCAGCTTCTATTCCTTTTTATCGGGCTATATTTAAGTGAACATATGAGTCATGCACCCAGAATATTCAGAACAACAAATGGCTAATCTCTCGCTTTGTCTATCTATCTATCTGTCTGTCTGTCTGCCTATATGTATATATGAGTGTAACGCTCTGTTAATTGGCAGGGAAATCGCGCTTATTATTTATATTTATTGTCGAATGGCAACAGTTAAATGTAAACAAACCATCATAGTGTAGCTTCAATGAGCGTTTTTACAGCTCCATTGAATTCAAAGATTCGAGTAGCTAATTAATGGAATTGCAAAATGTTATTAGGAATGTTTTGGCGATAGTTCGCTGTGTCACTCCAAAGTCAATTCAGTCAGATGAAAGAAAATATAGAAAAAGAAGCTTTAAACAGTAATCAAAAGTAAAAGTAAGCTTAACCACGCCAAATGGATAATAGTTATGACTTGTCTACGAAAATTTATGTCCATATTTTCCAAAATAATTATCTTACAAAAATAGTCTTTGTATTACCTTAATACTGAAAAAAATTATCTTCTTAATGATATTAACTTAATTTCTGTAGAATTTCCTCTTAATTTTAGTTATATTATTATTTCTGTTTTTACATTTTTAAATAAAAACGTTTTGGAATGCTATGATGGCATTCCAACTCATCTATCAGAACTTTCAATCATGTGTTTTTACCCATAATTAATTCTGTAATAGTATTTTCACTTTCGCTTTTATTTCATAATATATATTTTTAATTATCAGTAAACTGACTCAATAGAATTTTTTTCAATGGTACCAAATAACAAGGCAAAAAAGATTTAAAAAGAAAAAAGTGCATTACATAAATGATTTAATAGCCTTAAAAGAAATAATCCGGCGAAGAAACTGGTCACTAAAGGCGATTAGCATTGTATTACAAAACAACAACATAATCTTCTATATATTTATTTGTTGTATAGATTATAATCTTTGTTGTTGTTTCTAATGGTTATTATATGTAGTTTGTGATTTTGAAGACTCTATACAATGCATTAAGATTCCGATAAGGCATTTTCTAATACCATTCCAGAAAGTTTTCTTTGGCCAAAGACGATAATAAGACAAAAGAAAAGCGAAAGAAAAAAAAAAAAAGAAGAAAAGCGAAAAAAATACTTCAAAACTACAAAGGAAAAGGAAACCACAAAAATTTTAAAAGAAATTCCTTTATGTTATGAACAAATATACGAGGAAAAAAATAAAAGCTGTTGAGAAATTTTAAATTGCAAAGTCGGTAATACTGAATTGCGTCAGAAGAAATTAGTTTACGACTCCATTCTACGAAAATAATATTACTGGCATCTCTTACTGCGTCATAACTGGAACACTTACTGGAAAATAGTAATTTTTAGCATCTATTATCTTCGATTTTTATTTACTAAAAGCACTGAAAAACAGAAAGGGGCATTCCTTTTTTGTATTTGTGCCGAATTTTCCTCCCATTAAAGACGCGTACTTCCCCCCTTGAAATTATAAAGGAAATGGTACTTTCACTTTTCGAATAAGCGAAAACATATTTTATGAGTTAACATCTAAATGTGTAATCACAAGAGAAAAAGATAATATGTCCATACAATATTCAAAATCAAAATCGTAAAGGAGCGAGGGCATAATTAGAATTTATTGAAGTCAATCAGACTTAAAGCGTAAAGTTTGCTTTACTGCAATGAACCTTATCTTGATGAAAATACACTTTTACAGCCTCGTTATTGGCTTTCCAGCACCGACATCTTTTTTAGGTATTTCTTTTTTCTGAAACTTTTAAAATGAAATGTTAATCATTAATAGAAAGAATATTAGACCATTAGCAAGTGCTTTTAAGATCTTTATATTCTAAGAACTTCCAGAGCTTATTTGAAATTATATAAATCAGAAAGACATCAATTATCTATACATATAATAAAGCTCAATGTGTGTGTGTGTTGGCGCTCTACAGGCCAGGCCATTCAACCTACAGCTACCAAATTTGGCACGTGTATACCTTGGAGGCCGGGAATGTGCACCAGGGGGTTATTTTTTCGAATTTTTAATTAGAATTTTATTTATTTAAATATTAAGCGAAATTTTGGCGTGTTTCTGCTATAACTTCCGAAAATACTACCGCACAAAAAAGATTTTTACATGAAGTTAAAGATACCAATATGATACCAATGTTTTAATCTTAAAATTAAATTTCTATTTTTAATGCATTTTTAAATAAATACTTTAACTATATTTTTCAACAATTTTTTTCGTACAAAATAAAAATAAAATTTAAGCTGCACGAGTACGTTTCGCATTCATGGGAAAAAATTAGCTTTCTTCAAAGTGTTGCCATCACATTGATTAAAACTCCAATTAAAAATAAATTAAATCTTTTTGGAAATGAAATCTGCAAAAATATAATTTTCGGCACGTGTTTGTAGGAAATAAAACAAAAAAGAGATATTATTTTTTCTGAAAAATAAATTCAAGAAAAATTATTTTATGATCTTTTACACTCTCTATATTATTAATCCAATAAATCAGTTTTATTTTTTGTTTAATATGAACAGGATATCCATTCAAATCAGGGCCACACAGCTAATTTGTAAACCTTTAGTAAGACACAGATCTGCTAAAATGATCTAAATGGAAAATGATTATATTTTATGTAACTTGATTCAATAAATGCTCTAATAAATAACAAATTTTTGATTTTACATAAAGCTTCTGCTGTGGATATCACGATTAACAAAATGTTCTTGAAACTCTAATATTTTAAATAAAAAGAGTTAATTTCCAATCAACTAAATCAATCACTTAAACTGACTGATTTATGAAAATTTGAATATCACTATTCAATAAAAAAAGGATAATTTTAGATTTTTCATCGATCGTTTCAAAGAAAATACGCCAATCAGCACGTAGGATTCTCAGGATTAATTGACCTAAGATTATGAAAATGTTGAGTTTTTCTAAATTTTTAACATTCAAAACTTCATAAATAAGTCTTAGTTGATCGTGGAAAATAAACATTCATTCATTTATTTAAAATTTGGTGTGACCAGAATATTTCTCAGAATATGATACCTTACTGCATTAAATTTAGACTTCATAATTTTTGAAATATATTTATAGGCCGGAACAAAATATTATTATTGATTTCATTTCAATCTTTTTGAAAGCAGAACTAAAAACTGAATTTTATGCTGAATCTGAGAAATTTTTGTTGAATTATTCTTTAAGATATTACATAAATTATGAAAAATATTTTGTAGTTCACATAAGACTTAAATACAGAGCAATTCTGTTTGCAATACTCATATTCAATAATAATAATAATAAATAAATAACAATAAAGATGATAAATAAAATAAAACGCTTGGTTTTATTAAAAAATATCTTTATATTAATTGCAATTTCATCATTTCCACTTTAAATTAAAGTTGAAGTTTTACCGGAAATGACAACAAATTAGCAAAATATATATAGTAAATTGAATGAAACGATCCAAACAACAGTATAAGTTTGGCATGACTATCAAAATTTGAAGATTAAAAATGTTTTGTTTGAGAATCTATTAAGAGACCAGTTACTTAAAATATTTAATTGAAAATTGTAGCGAGCGATAATATTGGCGAACCGGCTGGTCGTCAAAGGCGGCTAGTAAATACTAAAAAAAATCGTTTGCCCTTAAAAATCATAATTTTAAAACCATTTACTTTAATTTTATAAATTTCAGAAGAGAATGAAACAACTGATTTTTTTTCGCGAATGAATACTTGAACGAATGATAAATATTTAAACGATTTTTTTTCTTCATATAAATATAAACATGTGATCTTATATCCATATCAAATGCGAAAAAGAAATCAGAAATCTTCGTTCTAAACAGCGAAAAAATAAAGTTCTCTTTCTGTTTTTATATGTGCAAAGTTGTTCATTAAATAACGAAATATTTGTTTAATATTTAAAATCTTTAATTAATTAATTTTAGTGAAGCTGTTGCATTTATATATAAATAATTAGAAAGCCATAAGGCCGTCAACGATTCAGACGTTTGGTTCAAAATGCAATACGCTTCCTGGGTTTTGGCGATAAAACCATCCGTCGAATTCCATCCAATAAAGAATCGTTATATTTTTTATTTGTTTAGCTATATTTACGTCCCATTCTAAGGCAACACTGGGAATATTTGGAACGAACCTTGTAATTTTGAACCGCGTTCAGATGATGAGAACAACACCTGAGCTGGCACCCCCACATCCAAACTTCAACACCAGTGGGGGGTCGTTTAACGTGCACTAGACCCGCAAACACTACGTTTGTTCGGCGGAATCGGATCTCGAATCTGAAACCTTCCGGTTCCGAAACCGAGACGTTACCACCTGGCCACCGCGGTCCTTTATAATTTTGAATTATCGTGTTGGATATACATACAGACAATTAAAATTCTCTCTCTACATATTTCATCCTAGATCTACAATTTTTTTATGTGAGTATTTTATTCTTCAAACTCTTTACGTGTTTTAGTATATGCAGACAAATAGATATGATCCAACAAAAAAAAGGGGGTAGAGTGGAGAGACTGGAATCTTAGGTAAATAGGTCTTAAAGCGGGAAATTAATGAAAATTAGTCACTTTTTTTTATAATTACGTTTTCTTTTCTGAAAATGAACATAAAATGCAAGAAAAGGAGGAAATTTTTGTTTTATGCGTGTCTCAGCATGTATATGACTTTTGTAAGGTTCACTTTGTGTATCGATGAAAGAATTGTAATCGTTTAGCTTATGTTAACTTTTGAAAACGAATGTTGGCAACAGATGTTTGGTTGTCGATGTCCGCCACGGTTGTAACCTACGCTGATGCTTGACCACAATAATAGATTTGTATTTTTTTCCAATTAAAAACTCTTCCTTAACATTTAAATTTCAAGAGGCTGATTATAAATCAACCTTATACCTTGTAGGAATATAAAATACTTGTTAAACCTGTGCATTGCCCGTGACCAGTTGAATGTCAGCTCAATGAAAACAACAATAATATAAAATCATGGAAAACCGAAATCAAACAAAAGAAACAATAAGAATCAAAAATTATTTCGCGTGTTTACTTTTCCTCAAGACAATGATATCGTGCAAAGATAAAAATCGAAACAAATAGCTGATATGTTTGTTAGATATGTTTCAACAAACTGGAATCGTCTCCCCGAAGCAATCTCGCATACTTCCTAATCAAGATGTTATCACCCAGTCCGTCCTGCACTAAAATCAGGGACCTTCAGAAAGGTCGTGTACTCCACGTGCTTATGTATTTCTTTCCGAGTCCTGCACGTGAGCATTTTTTTACTTTGTAGTACAGTGGAGAAAACGCAGGATGCGTTTTGAACGCCTTTTTTATAGACCATTTAAAATCAAAATTTGACAAAGAACTACAAATGTCACACACGAAAACATTTACATACCAAAATTCATTTATCTATTTCGTTGCATTTTTGAATTACCGCATGTTCATGCATGTGAATGGAGAGACCGACATACGGTCAGCACTTTGGCGGGTTTGATTAAAAATTTGATATGGATCTATGGATATGGATCAAAAATTTGATATGGATATGGATCAAATTGCTTATCTAGTCTTCATGTTTTGTAGGTATCGTGTTCATTTGTAAAGCGATAGACAGACAGAATTTTTTTTTTCTGAGAATGGATTACGCATAAAAGTTGATAGAAATCTACACATTTGGTGAAAAGACCACATGTACGAAATTTTATGCTCTTAATTGAATTCACTTTTGAACTATCGTGTTCACAGACCGAATGACATGATTCCAGAAGTCTGGAATGCATCAAAATCTCTATTTCAAACATTTTAATGATAAAAATACTTTCTCTTTGACTACTTCATGCACAAAAGAGAAAGAGACAAAGAGAAAATGAAGATAGCACTTTTGTTGGAAATAATACAATTGAAATTCAAATAATATGAAAATAATTTTCAAGATTTTTAGGCAGACGAACAGACATACAGACATAAGGACAAAAATGTGTTTTTATAACTCAGTGAGGTTTAAAACGTAGAAATTCGTCAAAATCATGAATTCGAATTTTTTGATGATTACTTTCTTTAAATTTCTCTCCGTTTTCGCAGATTTGTGGCAAAAATTCACTAACGCGTTAGGAAAGCAATTAATTAAAAATTAATAAGAAAAATATTTCGTCTAATTTTGTTTTAAATTAAGTTTGAAAAAGATAAAATTAGAATGTCGGGGGTTAAGATATCTCAAAATTTATTAAATATATTTTGGTAATACAAAGCAACTTCCTTTATAGAAGTAATTATTCTTTTCTAAGATGCAAAGATTTGTTTTCTATAATCATCAAAAATGATGTTACAGATAAATACGCACGAAAAATTGCCCGAAATAGCACAAAATATTAAATAAAACTTTTCTTCATTAAATTTTGTAATTCAGACTTCAAAAAATATGCAGTCAACTAATAAAACATTTGTGTTCCGAATTCCATTTGTGTTCCGAATTTGTGTTCCGAATTCCATGGCTTTAAATACAATAGATTTGTCCAGACACCGCAAATGCAGACATAAATACTTCTTTTTATAAATATAGACAATTTTTCATAATAGAATGACAGACAGTACAACAACTCTTCATTCATCTACTAGTACCCTTCAACTGGATGTATACGTAGAAAATTCCCGCTCTATAAATATTTGAATTCTGCGACAAGTAAATTTATCATAAAAATTTCTAATACTTTATTTTTTCAGCTGCCATATCTCTTCAGTATTTCCAAACATTATAGTTTACATCAAATCAATATCTTATTCAATATTTTGTAAACGTGGTGATTTTTATTGATGTAATGAGGTTCAAGTACTTGCAGTCGTAGTTTCTCTGCATTTTTCCTTTACTATCAAAGCTCTTAAAGATTTTAAGTATTGTAAAAACTTTTTATTTATTCGCAATGATTTATTAGCAAATGAATTTGTTTATTATTCTATATATGAATGCTGACAATATTTCTAAAACATAATCAAAAAATATTTGAGTATTTTCTCATTAATACTCTTGTTGAACTCGTGTGTATTAGATTATTAATTACATGAATTTTACACATATCATGGATAAAAAGTTATTGCTTTTTGTAGTCTACATTAAAATGCTCTCAATTCTCACTATTAAAAAATTCTCAGAAGTATTAAAATATTCTTTTTCCACAGATGAATTATCACTGAAATTAATTAATTTGTAAATTTGATTTTTCTCTATAACTTCGGCAATAATTATTAAAAGGGATTTTAAAAAATCCAAATTCAAAAAATGAAAAGGAATTCGAACCTCTAGTTTGAAATATCATTGCACTTTTAAGTTATCATGTTATAAAGCAATATTTTTTTTATTGTCTGTGTTTTTATAACACTATTTATATTTCTAAATAAAGTTTAAAGTTATAAAATTTTATAAAATGTAATACAAAAGGCGAAATAATTTCATTAAATTTAAAACGCAAGCGTGTCTATAAAACTCACTATTTTTGAAATGTAAATTCATTAATTTCGTAAAGGACCTGAGAAATCAATTCCATAATTACTGAGTATTTCAATATTGAACGAAATGCAAAATGCTATTGTATTTATCATTATACTATGAAATGTGAAAAATTTTTTAATCAAAGGAAATTATAATTTTACCAAAAAATTTAATTTTGTTGAATTTTAAAATTGTATAAGAACGTCTTCTGTTCAATAATATACGCGAAAATGTATTAAAAGCATTACATTTTCGATTAATTTTTAATTTATTACAAAATTTTATTAAAACTTTGAAAAATTCTTTGCTTAGTTAGCACTTAATACCCAAAAAATAACTACGTCGCAATTGTAATAATTGTAAATCCAGCAATTAATTCTGAAGAGCGATTTGATTTTTTTTCAGCTTACAAATAATAAGCAAAACTAGAAGTATTATCATGTAAAAACAATTTATAAGATGCCAGTTTCACTTTTATAATAACTTTCTGTGATATTGATGATATAAAGGATTTAATTCCAATTACGGTGCTAATACACAAATAAATGTAAATAATATTTTCTCTGAACTAGTAGCGACAAACATGAAAATAAAAGCAATAATTAACCAGTAGTATGCAGTTAATAGTAGTAGTAGTATACTTGTTATAGTATACTTCCTAATAGAGAAATTATCCCTTGATAAAAATTATTGATATTACGAAAATCGAGAACGCCATGAGTGTTCAAATTTTTATTCTCAAGATATCCGAACACAAAAATATTTTGTTTCGTGGTATGCTGAAAGAAACCGAGGAATCCTTTTTTAATCGACGAATAAAAGTCATAGTTTGGCGCAGATCTACAGGGTGTTTATAATTAAACTTCCCCTATAAGTAAATCTTACAACGCAAACAGATGAACGGATTGCAGCGAAATTTTGTATATAGACTATACACGAGATGCGCTCACGCAATTTCGAAAAAATTATTAGTTCAAAAATGTCCACCAAAGGGCGCCTTTTCCGGAAAAAACATTCAATTTAACACAATAAACGACCAAAACGGAACACAGAAACAATATTAACAATCCAGAACAAGAATTATGAGTAATAAAATATAAAAGCTGTCAGTTCTAGGAAAAAATGTCGAGATTTGCATGTTTGCTAAGAATAGGAAGCTTTATGAAAACAGGCTAGGGTAAGAAACGTTTGCAGTCGTTGTCATGTTTTATGTCGATGTGTACGGCTGTAATGATGACGTTATCTTGTTGAGACGTTGGATGTCTTAAAGAACTCCTAACGCTTCATTTGCAAGCATCACAACTGATCAGTTACGATCTGCTGTTGAAAACACTGTCCATCAACTTGAAATTTTGCAGGTGAATGAAGGTGGTCACATGGAGCACCTTTCCCTCTATCGTCCTGGCCACAATTAACAACTGCTCCTCTTGAGCAATTTCTTCCTAATTTGTTGTTGTTTCTGCAAACTGAACAGTTTTTTCCCCTCAAACAGCGTACTGTTATTTTTTCCTTGACTTTACTTAATGTGGTTCGATGACAAGATGATCAGATACTAGTCAATAAATGTTAATATTGTTTTTGTATTCCGTTTTGGTCGTTTAATGTGTGAAAATTAATGTTTTTCCCGGAATAGACGCCACGTAGTGGACATTTTGGAACTAAAAAAATTATTATTTTTTTTTCGAAATTCCGTGAGCGCACTTCATGTATAGTCAATACACCAATTTTCGTTGCAATCCGTTCGCCGGTTTGCGTTGTAGGATGCTGTTTATAGGGGAAGTTTAATTATAACCACCCTGTATATTTGTAGAAGCAATATCCCATACCAAAATTCATTTATTTACTTCGTTGCTTTTTTCAGTTAATCGCGTTTATCTGCGTGTATGCGAATGTGCAGCACAACAGATTGCCAACGTGGACATATTTGTACAGTAATTAGAATTGATTCATAACGGAATGGTTCATAATTTGAGGCGAAAAAAACCATAATTTTAAAACTATTATTTAAATATTAAAATTGTCTACCAAATTTTATTGGTGTTTTTATGTTTTATAGTTATCGTGTTTGCTTGCACCTGGGGAAACATATAAAATTTATGAATGATGTTTATTGATGATATGTAGATTTATATAAATAAAGAATTGTGTTTATTTTACAATATGTAGATTTATATTAAATTTCTATCGAAATTTAACAGAAATCTACATATTTGTGCAGCAATCACACATGAAATTTTATCTACCAAGCTCAAAGTATTATTGATTTATTATAGACAGATAGATATAATAATAAAATGCTTAACGAACTGAGAAAGGACTGAAACAGAGAATCATCAATCCATGAAATATTTTCCCTTAGTATATTTCTTATACAAGAAAATAAGACTAAAATGAAATCTTCCCTGGTAGAGTGAGACATTGTACAGGTAAAATAAAGATGATATTCAAAACAAACTTCTGAGTGCCTTCAAACAATATACTTCACTTTAAACCCCTATCAAAACTTTCTCCTATTGATTCATTTGCCCGTTGAATTCGTCTTCTCTCATTGTTTCGATGATATTTAATAGTGAGTTTGAGATTCATGTTTAAGTAATAACAGTTAACAGTCGAAATGAGAATAGCGTTTGTTTACATTTTAGAAGACGTCTGCAGGGTTGCCAAATCGTATAGCCAAATAACGAAACTTTTGAAAGCCTTATAAGAGAAATATATAGGTTGTGTATGGTATCTTCATTCTGTACCTACAACAATGATTCAGCTAAAAAGTTTTGCAAAAATATAGAGTCAATGCATATATGTAAGCAATATTTAACAGTTGCGTAATCCAATAGAAGAAACTTTTGAACTTTAAAACTTCGATTTATTTCGCTACAGAAATAAATCAAATATATATTAAAGAAGCGATATATAAAAGATTATATAAATTTTGATAAAGAAGCGATGATAAAACCGACGTCAGTTAACATCTTGATACAAGTGCAAATGAGGCAGAAATTTTTTCCCTTCAATAATTTTACTGTGAGATTTTAATAGGGATTTTTTTCCACACGTGCCGATTTAGGAAAGGGAATCTTAGATATCTTTAAAAGAATGTTATAAGTATTAAGGATTTTTATCCCTCCACTCGGAGCCTGAGAAAATGCTGAGACTAGCAATTTTATAGAGAGCGAATGGAATTAATTAAATAAAAAGTGGGA
>JAPMOR010025237.1:148699-164078 GCA_026543865.1 Argiope aurantia
ATATATATATATATATATATATAGAGAGAGAGAGAGAGAGAGAGTTAATGCATAGTGATACGTCCGGCGCAATGTATTTATAAAAAATATCCCTCTACCCTTCGATGAATTATGTTTAAAATTTGATGCTTATAAACTATTTTTGTGGAAGGATCGTAATGCGAAATTTCCTAATCTGAGTTGTCAAGTTTTTGTGTTACCTAACTCAGTTACGTACATAAAGATATTTGAACATAGAAACAAACAGAAGTATAAACATAATTCCAATTTCTTTATCAACTAAATGTGGTGTAAAGAATAGATATTCGTCAATATCAGGAAATCTAAGATATCGAAAATTACAGTTTTTTATAAAAAACTATAATAAAACGATTTCTTTTATGAATTCATATAAGAGAAAATAAAAGTAAAAATACATATTTGTGAAAATAAACGATTGTCTTCAGAAGTGCTTAGAATTGTTTTCAATTAAAAATTTTATAAGATAATATTTACGTTAAACGATCGTTTTGAAAAAAAAATTGAGGTAATTTATTTCCTTTATTAGAACTTCAAATCTAATTAGACTATTTTATAGGGAATGAGATGATATTTAAACGTTGAATATTTCTTTTCATCATTAAAAATGAAAACTTTTCACAAATTATAACGATAATTCAGCAAAGTTTTGATGCAAAACTGATAATATGCCTTTGTTTCAAAGTACAATTTAAACAATGTATGTTGTCTTTTTTTACATAAAAATAAAAAGATAGTTAAATTTTTTTCATAAGTTGTATTTTAAGACTTCTAAAACAGATGTATATTAAATAGTAATTACTTAGAATTATCTTATGTGGAAGAATTTTATTATGCTAGAGTTTATTTCCTCCCTATTTGTATGTCATTGTCATATCTCGGTATTTAAATTCAATTTCACTATGGTCAAATACGATTTCTTTTTTAGCCATTGTACCTAAATGAGATTCCGATTATAATCAATGTTTTTATTACAGTCATTGATTATTATGATGGTGGTTATTGGTATATTTAATCAGGAATAAATATTTGAATTTTCCATCTTGATTAACCTTGATCCTGATCTCCTTGAGAAAATAAAAAGCAACAGTTAATGAACGAATATGCAGAAATTTTTTTTACATTCTTTTGTATTGCCACGCTTTTTAGTTGTTAGGAATTGAATTAAACACAAATTACTTTAGAAATGTTGCTTCGAAAATTTTACAATGTCCTCGGAAGACAAGATAGATTTACTACAATCTTTTGTTAGAACTTTGAGTTAATATATTTTTTCCCTTTATTCGAGATATCTGGTCTTCTTGTGTACAGCCGACCACCCCTCCACCACTGAACGTAGCAGTATCGACAGGATTTGTTGTGGCCGACTGCTTTCTTAAACATAGTCCGCTCATAACACTGACCGATTCCCCAAACTGACATCCTCTTAGAGGCAATTGGTCCCCAGCCACTAGTGGTCAATCACTGACCTTCCTCCTCATCCTCCCGTTCACCTCTATCTTCTTATTAAGCAAGGAACAGGAGAGAAGATTAAAGAAAATCTCCTCGAAATTTTCAATATTACTCCAAATTCTGGTTGCACAGCAACAGAAATCCAAACACATTCAAACAGTTGGTAAAAAACTGACAATTTCTAACATCATGTCCTTCAGAGTTAAAAGATTATCTAGTACCATCAGTACTGTACTTTAATCATCATTCGAGATATCTGGTTTATCGGGAATTTTTGGTATTGCTAGAATTTTGCTTTTACCGGTATGGCAAAATTGAACATGTTGATAGACAGCTGCAAAATCGTACGCTTATTTCTTTTTGTATCAACATTAACAAAAGTAAGCATAGCTACTATTTATCCTCTCTAAAGCTTGTATCTAATTCCTATGTAACCACGAGTGTGTTAAAATGCATCGATTTGCATTTCAGTAGTTATGTATAGTTTGTATTTAAATAATGCTCCCCCAGACAAAATATATCAAGATATTGCCGGCTTGTATATTGTTTTGTCTTTCATTTGAAAAGCACAGAATTAAAGACGTACTGAAGAAGAAATTGTTGAATTGTTGACAAATTTTTATAATGTCCTGCCTTTATTAGATTCCATCTCTTCAAGGTCCTTGTTCTCAAAAAGAGGACAAAAGTGCTGATTGGAGAAAACAAATATTTTTTACAATTAATGTCTTCTCATTGATAATTTAACAACGTACAATTCTTATCGTACTATCGTATCCAATATAAAAGAAAATACATTATATAAAGAAAATAAATTATCATCCATAAGAAAATATAAACAGTTCATTAAGGTCTTTAGAAAACATCAAATGAAAACACAAGAGATCTACCAATATAAACAAGTGTGTGACTTAACAATAGAAGAATAATACTAGAAAGTTCTGTGCATCGTGCTGAAAGAAAATGGTGAATGGAAAATTCCAGTAGCGTGCAGGATTCACTCTCTCCCTCTCGAATCCATTGTCTCACAGGAATCGGTCAAAACATTCCATCGAATGTTCGATTGCTATCAGCGCAAGTTAGGACAGGTTTGTGATTTCTCAATTCCCCTCTGCCTTGACGTAAGATGTTACGTCAAAGGGTATCCCTGTAATTTCAGCTATGACAATCTGAATGCCAGAAGTATCCTATTTTAGGATTTGATGCATGCATATTTAAAGACAGGCATTAAAGTATAACATGACGTTGGAGGAAAGATTCAAATTATAATGTTTTGGCGTTTAGAGGAAAATAGTAATTACTGAAGCAGGGCATTTTGCGGTTGGAACCAATTTGTTTCTTTTTGTTTCGTGAAAACGATACAAAAATATTTGACTAGATATTAGGCCTTTGCGTAATATTTAAAGGTTATAAGCAATGATTTGTTCGATTTTTCTAATGCAAATGTAAACCGCAAAATCACGGTATACTTGCATTATTTAAAATAAAATATTGATGATATCCTTTTGAGGTATTTCCAACCTCGGAACCTTCAAATTTTGGAATCTCGGAATGTTTGATATCTTTCCTCGGCAACCTTTGATCCCGAAATTTCAATAAAGGTTAACAATAATGCTTTTGGGAATAGATTATAATAGAAATAGAATAATGTTTTTAGGAATATTAGTTACTTAAAAGAAAGAAAAAATCATATACGGAAAGGACAATAAATGTTGTCATTAAACCTGGTTGGTTTGGTTTAGTTATATTAACGTCCCGTTTGAAGCAACACTTGTGCTATTTTTGGGATGGACCTCGTAATTTTGAACCGTGGTCATATGTCGAGAACGACACATGAGCTGGCACCCCCTCTCCACACCACACCACACCAGCGGGAAGACGTTTGGTCAGGACGGATTTGACGTGCAATAGACCTCCTTACACAACGGTTCTTCGGTGGAATCGGGTCTCGCACCTGAAACCCTCCGGTTCCGAAGCCGAGACCTTACCACCAGGCCACCGCGGCCTTTTAAATTTGCTTGGACTAGTAAACTTAGTCAAATCACAAGTGATAAGGCTCATGATAAAGATGAGGTGTAGCCTTTTTTCTCGGTTAAAATGACATTGGAGCACCTAGGTCAGATCTTATACAAAAGGGGGAGTAAATGTTGTCTTTAAGCCTACTTGGACTCTAGTCTTAGTAATGTAATTTACTATTGTAATGATACTAGAACCTAATCAAGTCCGTGAGATAAGGAGTCATGATAAAGAAGATGCGTGGCATTTTCTCTTGGGCAAAGTGACCTTGGAGCACCTAGGTCAGATCTTATACAAAAGGGGGGGGGGGTAAATGTTGTCTTTAAGCCAACTTGGACTCTAGTCCTAATAATGTAATTTACTGTTGTAATGATACTAGAACCTAGTCAAGTCCGTGAGATAAGGAGTCATGATAAAGAAGATGCGTGGCATTTTCTCTTGGGCAAAGTGACCTTGGAACACCTCGGTCAGTGCTTCCAAATGTAAGAATCTCGGAGCTTTGAAGAGTCTCAACTTCAATGCAAAGATGTCACGAGATATTACAGATTCATAATTATCATTTTACGTACATTTCTTTTTAAGTTCATTTTGTCACGAACATAATGGTTGCTTCTGTCATAACTTTAGAAGCAGATTTCTCAGTTTTTGGATTCCCTTTGTATTCAGAATAGACTTTATAGTTTTTTTTTTGTATATAGTTTTTAAGTATAGAAAAATATTGTAATTCTCAAAAAATTCGAACTAACGAATCCTTTAACGAAAGTTCATATTTTAGAACACCATGAGTTATAAAAACACATTTCTGACATTATATTCGTCTGTTTCTGACAATCAGAAGTGCTTTGAGCTATGCGGAAGAAATTTAGACTATAGCCTTTTTATAGGCTGTCAAAATTTGAGCAAAATCTATTTAAAGGAAGTCTGTCTGTCCGGCTGTTCGAATATGAGTTAACATATTAGTTAGCCACGACTCAGAAGCAGAGCTCCAAGCATTTCAGAGATATAACTAATTCTAAATCTTCTATTTCATGGGTAAAGGATATACTTTGATTATCTGATTATATAACGACTGAAAAGTCTTGATTTAAATCATACATTTTTTTCCATGAAGTGATTTATCCATCCCAACTAATTATTATATTTCTTAGAATTTGTACAGCGAATTTTTTTCAATTTAGTTTAGTTAGTGCACCAGATCTGCTTACAAAACCCAAGACCTCACTGTTAGTATACCTAGGCTCATAATAAATTTTGGTAAAGTACAATTATATTTTATTTTTATTTACCAAACCTATTCAAAACTTATCGACTGTCTTGTAAAGAATATTAATCTATTAGTGCCAAGTACTAAGAGTGCATAAAGAACCTTGGAAAAATCTGAATATTATATAAGGACTCCATATAGAAGAGGTTTGAGAACATCTAATCTAGGTGGTATCCGTTTGTGTTTTCTTAGAAGGAAAGTCTCCGGTTACCTATTCAACTGCACAAAGAAATCGGTTGATGTAACAGGCATTGGTTTACAGGCCTTCGAATGAGTCTAATTAAGAATATTGTCAGTTTAGTTTAGTTATATATTAATGTCCCGTTTAAAGCAACACTAGGGCTATTTTGGGACGTACCTCGTAATTTTGAACCGCGGTCAGATGACGAAGACGACACCTGAGCTGGCACCTCCCTCTCCACACCACACCACACCACACCACACCAACGGGAGGACGTTTGGTCAGGAGAGATTTAACGTGCAACAGACCCCCTTACACGACGGTTCTTCGGTGGAATGGGGTCTCGAACCTGAAACCCTCCGGTTCCGTAGCCGAGACCTTACCATCAGGCCACCGCGGCCCAAGAATATTGTCAGAAAACAGAAGGATAGCCTTCTTCTGGCGATTCTTTTTTTCCCCTACTAGAGGAAACTCTCTAGGGAGCATTTAATGGGTGAAATTAAAAATTAATTGTTACTATATTACCATTAGTTAATTAACTATTATTTATTATTCTAAATATTGTTAACTTGTAACTGAATAAACCATATTACTATTTAATTTCTCTAAACAGTAAAACGTCATCTATACGTTCTACTAATTGCTCCCATTTTCTTTTTTTCACAGAAATTTCTTTTGTTTATGTAACATATTACATTGCTGGTGTATCATCGAAATATATAATATTATTCGGATTTTGAATGGCTGAATAGTCAGGAACTTTTTAGGAAGAACATCAACTTTTAACTCGCTCAATAGGAAGAAATAAATCCTTCAAATCATACAAATATTTGAAAAAAAGTCGTTATGAGAGAGAAAATCGACAACTGGTTTTTATTATTTCTTAGAAATGTTATCTTTCTTCGAATCAAACTTCTCCAAAACATAAATTATAAATGCGGAGCAAAATAAATGGAAAATTAAGTAGTATGAATTTGTTTTCAATTAGAAGAACGAAAGACACTGATTATGTCAAAAGTAATATAAATTTATAACTTTTATTTGAGCTTTCATTTTAATGATTACGATCGAATAATATTATTATGGATCTTTATCTTCAATAAGATTTCCTTCCTTTTGTCGAGGTTTCATTATTTAATTTTTGCTCTTTCGTGGAATGTCTTTTAAAATCATTCATATATCATTTTTTGTGATAATAATGACTTCAAATATGATAGTAACATACATTCGACTTTCCTAAACAGTTAGTTTTGAAACAAAAAGTACTTTTTATTTTATCTTTACCATGATCATAATCATTTTTTTCCTTCTAAATATACTTTGCTTTAAATGAACGAAAAGAAATTTTTTAATTTGGCGTTGCAAAGATTTTGAGGGAATAGATTATAATTCTTTGCTCTATAAAAGGCATGTTTTTCTGAAATTGAATCAGTTTAAGAACGGAATGTTGTTTTCCTTACGAATTGTTTAACAAAATTTAAGTCAATCTCGTATATTTGAACAAAATAACAAGTTTTTTGGATTTAAAGCTAACTTGTTTAATCGGAA
This sequence comes from Argiope aurantia, assembly GCA_026543865.1. NCBI lineage: Eukaryota > Metazoa > Arthropoda > Arachnida > Araneae > Araneidae > Argiope > Argiope aurantia. Next base: position 155,176 of record JAPMOR010025237.1, read on the forward strand.
GGTAAAATCGACAAATAAATACTAGAATTAATATATGACGAAGAGCAATTTTTTTTCGGGTGAACTGAACAAACTACAGGGTATCCTTTCTGGAAGAAAAGAAAACGAAGATATGTCTAACAATTTATTTTATTAAACATTTTTTATGTACCACTTTTTCTTTCTCGTCTGCAATGAAAAATATTGTAAAAGTTAAAACAATGCAGCCCCAGCACGACGTTGTCTTTCTTCTTGAATTCGAAAAAGCATTTTTCAGAATTATGCGTGATTTTCTATTCATGTATTCGAGAATTTGGTTGTATGTATCTCAAAACCACAGCAACCAAGAAAGATTAAATTTCACTTGTGGTATTTGATATATATTTTTATAATTCTTTGGATTAAATACGGTCCTGGAAAGAAGTGTTGTCGCTAAATATGTTCTCTATATTTTCAATGTTTGAAATAGCTTTTTATAGCACCCCAACTCAGAAATGAGGATGAGAAGCTTCCGGTATGGTGACTGGTTCTCGCCACCCGTATGGGTATAAAAAAGATAGGGGTTGGCTACTTCCCAACGGGACGTACTTGCACAGGAAGGGTTGTACTGTAGCCGGTTATGGCCCTTAGGACTCATCCGCAGCTCTTGTCAGTGTTGCTGTTGCGGCGGTCTGGTCATTCAATTTTTTTTCCATGTGCCTCAGGGAGGGTCGGAGTAGTCAATTTATGATAGCTTTTCATAGCATACATCCTTCTGTTTATGAGCTCAGTGGGAAGGATATTTGCATTAGAATTCGAATAAAATATAACACCTATTTTTTGTCTCTTCGTAATCGAAGTGTACAGAGAGAAAATATTTTAATCGTGAAACTTTATATCCTCTTGAATTTTCTGAATTTTCGAGTTTTAAACTGTTAAAAATTCAAACAAAACAATTTTTGGAATTATGTTTCTTAATCCAGCGATTCTCAACCTGTGGGGCGCCCTCCCTAGGGGAGCGCGAGCACACTAGAAGGGGGGGGGGCGAGAATATCCAAGATAAAATATTATTTAAAAAAATTGATTAACTGACTGAAAGGAAAGCACACATACACATAGAAAACAAAATACATTTCGACATATTTAATAACTTATTGAAATAAAACAACTTACTTAATCAAAATATACTAAATTAAAAACAAATTTAATAATTATTAGAGACTTCCTTGGGCCTGTCTTTCAGAGCAAAGTTTTTCGAAGGAAGGCTTAATATTAGAAATAACCAGTCTCAGTTCTCGAATATGTCGACCAAGTACCTCAATTTCATCACAAATAAACTATCGCGAAAAGTATCGGCCTCCTGTCTGTTTTCTTCTTCTAGGAAATGGCGATTTCTTCTCTTAATTCATAAACACGTTGCAAAAATTTCCCATGTGAGGACCATCTTGCCTCACAATAAAATAGTAACGCTGAAAGTACTTCACAAAGTGCGGAAAAGATTCTCGATTTCAGGGGTCTCATTTTTATATAATGTACTACGGTTACAACTGTAGTTAACACAATATTCAAACCAGGACTCATTTCTTTCGAAACCAAAGTTTCTCTGTGGATCATGTAATGTGTGCACTGAGGCGAATTTTGTTTTAAAAGTGCTTGTATATCTTGGAATCTTTCGGAAACTGAACGAGCATCATCGGTGCATATTCCGACGCAATTTTTCCTTTCTATGTTTGCCTCGTTCATAAAATCATTTAAAATAGCAAATAATGCGAGTGCTGATGCTTTGAGTTCTATTGGTTTGCAGAAAAGTAGTTCTACTACCGATATATTATCACGAATTTGAACATAGGTAATTAAATGAGCATCTTTATTACTATCTGTTGCTTCGTCAAACTGTACTGAAAACAATTTGTCCCGCAACTTCGAGAAAAGCTGACACTGTACATCTTCGGATATATCGCCAATTCGACGGGTAACAGTATCATTTGAAAGAGGTATGGACTGCAATTGTTTTGAAAAATTATCTCCAAACACAGTTTCTACAATCCCAATTGCTGCTGGCAAAATAAGCTCTTCACCAATGGTGTGAAGTTTTTTACATCTGGCTATTTTATATGAACTTTGTAAGATGCAATTAAAGTTTTTTTTATTCACAGACAAAGTTTCTTTAAAAATTGATTTTTGCTTGTTATATGATTTTAATTCGAAGAATTCTCTGAGTTTGTTGACGTACTCACTATGAAGCGTTTCCGAATGTCGTTTAAGTTTATTAGGTTTCATGGTGTCTGCGGCCAACAATTTTAAGCAAATGATGCACAAGGACCTTTCTTCTTCATTTACTTCAGTACTGGTAAACCCAAAATTTAAATATTCTTGAGAATATTTTCTTGATTTTATTTTCAGAACCACGCTCGTCTGTGTACTTGTTGATGCTTGACTATCGTCTAATGCTTGCTTACTTCTGCTTAAAAATTTATTCATGAGTCTGCATAAATCTGTTGCCATGAATATTTTATATGGTGAATTGCACTTAACACGAAAATATATATAACATACAAATTCACAATTGATTCAATAGCGATAAAAGGAACAACTCGAATGAGACTGGTTGGAATTGAAACTTGCGTATCGAATATTATCCTTCTTATGAGAAAACATTTACACCGCGCATGCTCGAGATGGCCTCGGTCGTGTGGATTCCCTTCCACAAAAATTCCTATTTTTTTTCACTTTTGTTTTATTATGCTTCTGTCTTTTTTTTTTCTTTTATTATTCTAAAAAATGTATTCCCAGTTTCCAAATTTAGCTGACCCCGTCTAGGTTAACTTTCATTAACGAATTTTTCTACTTGCATACTCTTTTAACGTTATCTCTCTGTTTGGCTTTCATTTCAAATATAATATTTAAAATTTTCCGCTTTCATTCGCTTCATCTATTCACCGCCTGCTTGTCCAAAATGCAAAATGTGGTTTCTCGCCAACGTTTGCTCGCTTTTACTCTTGTTTTGGCAGTTAGTTAAAAATAATTTTAAAAAAGAATACAAAATACTCAATATACATTATTCTTGTGTACATTTTATTGTAAGCAGGGAGGAGGGCGAGATGAAAATTATGATTGAAAACTGGGCCGTGAATACTGAAAGGTTGAGAAACGCTGTCTTAATCAGTTTGTGAACACGATAACTGAGCAACGAATAAAGCTAGATGTGTATAACATGGTATGTGACCTTTGTATTAAAGTAATAGATTTCTATCAAACTTTAAACAAAATCCGTCAGTCTGTCTGTCCGTCTGTCTATTCAAGTACAAGGCTATTTAAACTGAAAAGATTTAAATTTTAAGGGTTTAGATTTAGGTTAAATGATTGAAATTTGATTGATTATTTCAATCAATAGGTCTGTAGATTTGGACCCAGTATACCATTAAGTCTGTTTTATAATAAATCAGAATGTTTTGCATGTGACATGCTTAATGCATGAATTTAAATTTTTGCTTTTATAGTAAACATGCAGATGATTATATAAATTTAGACCAAACCGGTTGAAGGTAAAATTATTTAGTTACACATTTATTTAATTAGTTTAACTTCTGTAAATTGTGTACTCGATTTTACACTCACTTAACAATGTGCTAGTATTTTGAAATTTGCGTGTTATGGATGGCAATACACCTAATTTAATCTTTTCAGAATCCAGTTATTCATTAACTGATTAATTTAATTAAGTTTTATTTCTGGACTAGTGGCTCCACCTTTAAGGCGGAATCAAAATCGATTTTCTTTCTAAAAGCATTGGAATGTGTTCTTATAAATTAAAATTCCAGAGAAAGGTAAACAATTTTTTTCTTCAAAGATTAAACACCATTCAAAATAATATGGAACCCTAAGATTAAAATTGTTTATATTTATGTATGCATTTCCGGAGAAAGAATTTTATCCGTTAATCAAAGCGTAGAATTCTTTATCATACCGAAATTCAATTTCCAGGCGCCGACGATTTAAAAGAATTTTCGGAACAACCAATCTTTCTTTTTTTTCCAACAATGGTGTTGATTTTCATTTTAAATGGTATATCCTTACATTCATGCTTTATGAAAAAATCTTGAAGTTAGAAGGAGAAAAATTATATTAAAAAATAGATATTTAAAACTTTTTTGTGTGTGTGTATTCAATACAGTACTTATAAATATGCAAGGTGATTCAAAAGTTTCTTCGATAAATTTTAGGTGTATCTAAAAAGTACAGAAAATACAGAAATGAATCATTTCTACAATTCAATGTGACATAATACAAGACAAGAGTCTCTTGTATTTTCTACGATGCAAGAGAGACAACCTTGGGGGACTGTATGTCAATGAATGAATCAAAGGAAAAGGATCTAAATGAAGTAATGCACTTTACATGTTTAATGAAATACAGATTTACTGTTGCACAATCACGCTGTTGCACGAATGCATTTTAAGTCATACTAAGCAACAGATCTGGATTAAGCCTTCTAGTGGTTTCTTAGGAACTACAAATTCCGGAACCTATTTTTCCCCTTAAACTTTCGAAACCAAATATTTTAATAGATTTTTATTTAGTCTTTATATAAGTAGTTTTAAGTGGCAAATTTCGATTAAAAGAAATAACAAAACGCTTTATTGTAGGTCATTTCTTAGGAATTTAGGTTGCATATTACATGTAAAAAAAATGCGCAACCGAAATTTAAAAGAAATTTTAAACAAAATAATAAAAAGAAAGAAAACTTTTCTTAATGGTATGTAAATAATATTTAATAAAAGAATCAAACTTTTTTTAAAACCATAAAGCCTCATATTTTTTTAGAATTATAAAATAGCATAATCTAAAACTTACTACTGGAAATTCAATAGAAATGTTACTAGAATAATACTTCGAAATTAATTTCAAAATTTTTGTTTTAAATTTGAGTAAGTTATATTGCATGGTCTTTATAATTAAACGAAAGAATAAAATTAAGTACTTAGTTTTCAAAATCTCGTAAAAAATTTTCGAGAACTTAGGGCCCGTTAAAAATTTTCTGCTCTTAGGCAATTACCTATTTTGTCTATTTAATAATTTGATCTTTCTCTTTACTTGTCATACTTGTATGACAAGTAAAGTATATAAGTATTTGTAATAATCGTCTGGAATACTGAAAGCAAGTATTCAAAGCACTTCTCATCCAAAGTGATATTTCTTTCTACAGCTAAACATCTAATGTTAATTTGACATGGAAGTTAAGCTAAAGAATTAGCACTTTCCATATATATTAAAGCTTCAGATTAGCATCCTGAACTAACCATCACATAATTTCAAAACGAAGAGTTAATTTAGTCAAACTAAGAATTAATTTAGTTAAACTAAGCAAAGCAAACTAGGAACAAGACTGTGACATTATGTTTTGACAGATCATACGGCCATGTTCCGAAATATGCAAAAATTCCTATAGGATTTATTTTAGGCGTTTCTACACAATTTTCAATGTTTCCAATAAATAATAGTGATTTTGTTATTATTCTGAGAAAAATTCCTAATCCAGAATATGTTTTCAATTTACATTCGGCTTAATAAACCAGTTCCATGTGATTTCAGTCAGATGCCATAATAGGCAAAGTATGCCAGATCGTGCATCTAGAAAGTTTTGCGATTTGACCAGAAGTGCAACTAACTGGCAAGGTAGGATATTAGGATAAAATCTTGGTTTTGCAATAGTGTTTTATCGAATTTTTTTTATAAAGCAACCAATGTATGTCTTTTGTGTATGGCTTCGTGTGTGGCAACGCCTTTTTCCAAAACTTAAAAGCTTAGAAGCAACTATTCACTTTCCAATCTTTCTACAATGGAAAGAAAGCCATTTTTTTGATAACAAAATTAATCCCCATTTTATCGTTCTTACCTTCCTAGAAGTTTTATCTAATTTTGATAAACTAAGGGTAAATCCCAGGTACCAGTTAGTAAACAACTCCTTACTTTTATTATAACGATTGCTGCTTTTGGTGACCAGCTGGTTCATCAGAAATGTTGATAATGTTTCATTTGAATTAAATTTTTCTGAATAATTAGAATAATGGTACTATTCATTGTCATGTCTGAATAATTAGATATTCATGGAATTCTAAAATTAGACGAATAATTAGATATTCATGGAATTCTAAAATTAGACGAATAATTAGATATTCATAGAATTTTGGAAACTCTTAACTTCATTTTTTTTCTAGTATAAAATGTACATTTAATTGCAATATTAAAATGGTACGATGCATTTTCTTGAATCATATGTGTGCGTTCTAACAGCATTTTAGATGGATTTAAATGTGCTAATACAGCAATTAAGGAATAGCCAGTAATATCTTTCAGCATGTTGAGTCTTAGAGGGCTTTGTTAATAAATTCCACTGTAAATTTAATTAAATGAAATAAGAGAGAAAAAATTCATAATAGCATTTCCCAAGAATATGAAAAAAGTGAACTGCAGAGGGACGAGACTCTTTTTGATTATGTGGTAAAAGAAAATAATAGACGAGTTTTAGTAACAGTTATCTTATTATTTTCCTTATTTCACAAGACAAAACAAACACGAACACGAAAATATACGGCACTTACTAAGAATACAATCTAATAATGACCCTCAAAAAGAATCATAGGAAATATACCTTGATGTTAATAAAGTAATGCCATCTGTTGTATCAAAAGAAAAGGTAGTAGAGTTATGTAACCAGTACAAATTAGTTTTTTTTCTAGCTTCCAACAATGGAAGATAGATATGAGATTAAATTTTTACAGAAACAACGAAAACAATTTAAATTTCATTGCGGTAATAAAAGGTATTGTCTCATCAAATGAAAGCATTATATATATTTTTATTGCATTATTTATTAGCCTGTGCCTTACTGCCTGTACATTTGAAGAAAATATTGTTATTAAATTTTGCTTTTATTTATCTATGCTAGTGAAAATAATAATAGTATTTATTTTTAAACGTTATTGCGAAATATGTTAAAATATTTTAAAAAAATCGTTAAAAACTCCGGAAACCAGAAAAAGTAAGGTGGAAATCAAACTGGATAAAGAAATATACGTTTTAAAAATATTAAGATGGCATAAATATTGTTTTTTTTCCTTCTTCCTTATAATATTAAGTTATTTTTCGAAATAATTCAAAATAATAAAATTTCAAAAAGAAAAAAAAAATAAGTGACTTATCACTAATATAAAAAGTATGTGACTTAACCCTTTGAGCTGAAAATTTATGTTACTTGATAATCATATGACATATCCTGTATAGGATATTTATTGTTATTTTAATCCATATAAGAACATAAGAGTAGTTGCGTAAAAGTAACTATTTGAAGCAATTGCGTCCAAATGATTTTTTTTATATTCAACATGGAGACTTAATTTTCAATTTTAAAAATTTGAATCGATGTAATTTGTTGACAGACAGTTTAATTCGCTGTAAAAAAACGTTATGCAATAAACTGGCTTAGTATTTCAAAAACATTTTGGTATGCTTATTGTATATATTTCATTCTTTTCCAATTATTGCAATCATTTAATAATATGTTGGCTACTTATACAAAAGAACAACATAAAGCTCTTATCTATTGCCTGCTTTATCTTTCTTTGTCTGTCAGGTATTCAGTAAATATGTTTTTGTAGAAGAAACAGAGGATTGTGCTAAAAGTAAGTAGGTGAAAAATTATGAAAATTAGAGAGGAAAAAAAACTGCATTGCTGTCATAATGGTATGTTATAATAAATTTTGACAATTTTTAAATTAATTAATTAATTAATATAATTTTCAACAATGAACTAAGACTAATATGACTAAATGACTAAAACTAAATTTAAACATTTTTCATTATATCATCAGGTATTTAACCATGAGATTATCTTTCTTCAAAGAAGAAAGATTCTGTTTATTATCACCGCAATTTATCAAGAAAAATGGGAAGTTAAATTACAATACCAAGGACGACAACATTGTTCAAAAATAGATCAACCGCACGTTCTTTATGGTACTGAAATGTCATGGGATTAACTTTAGGAAGTTAATTACAAATCAAATAAAGTAAGTGCAAAGCAATTAAAGCAACATGATTCTAATTTAACACATTATAACTACCAAAGGCCTATTTTGAATATTGACTTGGTGCACATTAAATCTGAGGTTAAGGATCAGATATTTTCATGCTGGTGAGTACCGAAGTTTTAAGAAGTTTCTGATATCCTCGTTATCTGACTATGGTTAAAACGGACTAGGTCTCCAACTAGACTTCGTAATTGTTCAAAACTATAAAACTGGAAGAAAATTATCAACCATTCAGGCACTTAATTATCAACCATTCATGTACTTACATTATCATGTACTTAAATAACGTAACAATGGTCACTGTCACTTACTCGCTCTCATTAGTGGTGCGACTTTATATTTTGATTTTCGCAGCGATGTGGAACCACAAGTTACTTATTTTCTTCTTATTATTTATTAAAAATTGAATAGAGTTACACATTTAAACTAATCATGCTAGCAGGAATTAATTTTACAGGTACTCTACAACCCTTTCGCATGTAATGACGAGTTTGATTCATGAATATATTATAGAAGTTGTATTACCTGATACTTAATACTTAAATCAGTAATTAAGTCAATATAACAATTAAGCTAAAAGACAAAATTGGTGTATACACCCTTAAGTACCTCAGACGCCTTCTACGTTTAATGTGGATTGAAATAATAACAAATGCTCCATAGAGGTTAGGGCAATAAATGAGAAGGCTAAATAAAGTCGTATGTCAAGAGATCAATGACTGTTAAGATCACGTGATATTTATTTTTATTCTCGTATAATTAATTGGATAATACATTTATTATTTGTTTAATTTCACGTATTTGATATTTACTTTATTCAAGTGATATTTATTTATATTTTTTATCGTCTGTTAT
>JAPMOR010025237.1:164088-174583 GCA_026543865.1 Argiope aurantia
AAGTTAATATCCTGTTTTTTATATTCTAGTAATTTCTATTTGTTACAATGACAGTGTTACTGAGGTTACACTGAATACCTAGAGGCTAAAGAACTTATGTCGTCGAACATCTTGAGTAATGCAGAAGATTTGGATGGAGGCACTAAATAAACGATTTTTTTCTTAACCTTGGACATATTCAAGTATTTCACACTACATCATTCAACTTTCATCGCTTGGTTGCAGTCTTGATGTGTGTATTATTTATAGTTAACAACTGAATAAAGCCAAAGAAGTTAACAACTGAATAAAACCAAAGGAGTTAACAACTGAATAAAGCCAAAGGGCATTGTCTCCACAAACCTTCATCGCATACTCTATAATAAAAGTATTATCCTGCAAGCCTCTCAAAAAAATTGGGGACTTTAGGTAAGACAAAAAACGCCTTGCATTGCATTGGTGTATAATGGTTACGAAATATTAACCTATGGCGATTAATCTTTGGCACGCGATTAATAATACTCGAAAATCGTATGTATGTTTTAGACGCGTTTTCAGCACCCGATTCAAAACAAAATTATTCACAAAGAACAACAATTGTAATCACAAAATCCCATACCATATTTTAAGATATTGCACTTCTGAGTTTGCACAGGTTTCTGAAAGTACAGATCGAGAGATGATCAACCCTTTGTCGTATTTGGTTCACAATTTGACAAATGTTTACTGAATAGATGTTAAATCTGTGAACCGAATTTCATCAACTCTCTTCGTTTTGTAGCTGTCTTGTTAACCTGTATTCGAACAGCCGGACAGACAGATTTCCATTGAACAGATTTTTCTCAAAACTTGATGGAAATCTTCGAATGTGGTAACCGCCTCTCTTTAGCACAAAGCGTTTTCGAATGATTTTTGTCATAGATAGACAAGCCGGCGAGAAGACATAATGCCACAAATGTGTATTTCGAATTAAGGGAGATCTAAAACTTGAAAATTCGTCAAAATCTTCGAGTTCGATTTTTTTTTTTTTTTTTTTTGACGATTACAGCATACTTTATCTACAGAGTGTTGCCGAATTCGACCGACAAATTCAGAGGGGTGTTAGTAGGCATCAAGAGGATAAATAATCACCATATGAAACCAAAAACGAAGTTTAGGGGGTAAAAATCGCAACAATATAGGGAGTCGGGAGATTGTTGGAAACTGTAAAAAAATTAATAAAAAAATAACAAATAGTATTTCAACTATGAATTTTTTTAAGTGAAAGCACATTCTTAAAAGCTATTTTTTCTGTAAGTAACATGCCGATTTGATGAACCAGAGGGTCTTAAATTATTGAAAACGAAAAAGTAGTTTAGAACCCTTATCTGCAAAAATATTAAAACTTTAAGAAAAATGAAAGCTTGAAAATATAAGGAATTTTATATTATTTAATTTGATATAAGTCTGTAGTGTGAAAACTGAGGAGGTTTTTAGATATTAAAGAAAAACTAAAATGTTTGCCGGGAAACATCGCTGCATCATCGGCACCTATGTTTACAGATCGTATTGCGAAATTCTACCGAAAAATTCTGTGGAGTAATAGTAGGCATCAAGGCGATAAGAATTTCCAAAAAAAAAAAAAAATATATAAAGTTGCAAACGACCGTGAAAATTTATTTGGTGAAATACAGATACCGAATACGTTTACAGCATAAATATTTTAACATAAGAAAAGGGACGATGAAAATTTTTTATAAAAAGTGCTCAATGTTGTGGCCACGAAGGTCGTTACACAACCGACATTGACGTTAAAAGGACAGCCGGACACGCTCAAACATACCAGGTGTGCTTGCGATATCACCAGCAGCGACGACGATCCGTGCTACGAGATCTTCCACTATTTAAAGGTGTCTGAGATTTCATGTGGCCCCAGAAGAAGAAATCCAAGGGATTGAGGTCCGGGCAACATGGAGGCTAATAAACAGGTTCACCAAGTCCAATCCACCTCCCAGGATATGTATCATCTAGGTAGTTAAGCACAGAATTCGAAAATCGCATGTATGTATTAATACTCTAGCATGTATGTATTAATACTAAATTTTATTTTATTTTATTGATGCTGAAAAATATTTCTTAAATTTGTTGGCATATATTCTTGATACTTAAAATGTTTGCTTAAAGCTTTACAACTCACTTTTAACGGTGGATGGATTTTAAAATTCATTGCTAAAAAATGCCTGCCTTCGAATTCTATGTTGTATACACATCTATTATTTTTAAATTATTCTATCATTATTTGACACTTATTTTTTTATTTTTTCATTTTTTAATAAATCGTTTGGTGCAATCTAATAATTTTTTGAATAAATTCTTTAGTGCAACAAAAAATACTCATTTTAGTTAAGAATAAAACTGCAGGCGATTTTGAATTGGAATTCCATTAATGCTAATTAAAAATTTTTTTAAACTTTCTCATATAGAAGGTTTACGCCAACGTAGCTTTCAACAATTGATTTGATATGTCATACTTAAATCTTTGGTGCGAATAGTTGCATTGTAAGTATTTTAAATTTTGCTCTCAAATAACTGAAGTAGAAAAAATATTCTAATGATTTTTTGTGATAAATTTTAAATAACAAATTCTTCATAAATAGAAAAGCACGAAAATAATTTAAATTCGTGGAAAGTCGATTGTAACATCCAAAACTTAATTGGTTTTTAAAATTGAATTTATTACTCTTTTTTTAATTACTTTTTTGCTAGGCAAAAACAACAACAAGAATTTTTGTGTTGTTTTTTTCTTAAAGAAAGAATATGCACGACTATTTGAAAATGAATAGATGATGTCTTTCCTGAAATGGGGTCGTAATTTTCCTAAAGGGTAAAAAGGAACTTAGAAAATCATATGCATAAGATAAGAGAATTCCATTTTTTATTATTAAAGCTATATAATTTTTATAATTTTCCTATTATTTTATGTAACACTTTTTTTATAGAGATTTCAATTAATTTATAGTTTGTGTGCAGCATAATTACGAGTATGCGGAATAATCGCACCCAAAAAAAAAAAATTCGATTTCCTGAACTTATTCTTTTTACAACTTTGCATTTGTTTAAGTTGTAAAATCTTTTTAGTTGCAATGTTTATTTTTTTTCTTTATTTTCAAATATTCTTTTTAATTCTTCACACTTCCTATTTAACGAATGTTCTTGTAATTTTCTTAAATCATTTAGCTGGTAATACGATATTAATAGCTTGTGTTATTTTTTATTCTCTTTAAGCGATCAAAACTTAATTTAAAAAAATATTTTTTAAAGCACAAAGCCGAATATTTCAAGCATACTAGAGTAAATGGATTTAAAAAAGATGCAGAATTTTATAATCTGAGTAATTTTTAATCTACGTTTATATATATAATATTTTTGTTTTTAATATTAATTTCTTCTGATATTTTTAATTGTTAAACCAAAATACCATTTTTAGAACAGTAAAACCTTTAATTAGTGGTTTTTTATTTTTATTTCTTATTGTTTGAGAAATAAATAAATAAAATTGGTATGAAAGAAGGAATGAAGTCATAAGGAAGTAATGAATATAAATGTTCAATCGTAAATGGTGAATGTTTTTCATTCTTAAGAGGAAAGGATATTTTTCGAAACAATTAATATAATTGATTGACTGTCGTTTTATGTCCGAATCAGCTTAATTAATTAGTTTATTTAAAAAAATTCAATAAGCTTATTTAAAATACTGTAATCTATATACTTAAGTGAAATAATATCGTATCCAATTGTTTTTAGTTGATCATCATTGTTTTATTATTTAAAAATTCTCAACTTAGAATTATTTAAATTGACCTTAAACTGTAATACATTTATATTTACAATATCTTTCCTTTTTTACTTATTGAAGTTGAATGCAAAAAAGAGAGAATGTCAAAATAATTCAATTTTATAATTCAATATTCAGTTTTATTATTTTTTTTCAATTTATATCTTCTTTTTTTTTATACACTTATAACTACTTCTTTCCTATGCTTGCAACCACAATTACCATCTTGTCTCAGACTATTCTAAACTTTTCCTAATGAACTTTTGATATTGATATCGAAAATTTGAAGATATAACGATATGATATCTTCCTAATGAACTTTTGATTTTACCGACTAAAATAATTATTTCTCTTTATTGGCGAGTATTTAATGTGAAATAAGCTTCTCAAATTTTATTTTCAAAATATATGGCTTAAAAGTTTTATTTTTTTTTTTCTTCTGGGAATATTAAACAAATTTAAGACCATGCTCCTATAATGTCTAAATAATTCGATGCATCAAAAAAAAAGAGAGAAATTTAAGGTTGGATTCCAATTTATTTATTTTACACATATGCGCAGAATTATAATTCTTACCGAAGAATATTGATATTTGTTTACAAGTTTAAATTAAACTTCATTCTCGATTTTTATATAAATAATTCGAAATTTAAATCTCATTTTAGGTTAGGAATATTGTTGATTTAAGATTATTTTATAATGATTTGAAATTTGCTGGCATCAAAAACAAGAGACGGAAAAAATTGATTTTTATTTCATTTACATACAATCGATTTAAAATCAATTTACATATTTAATCATGTCGAATTAAATATAATTCGATTTTTAACAATAATGAATTGTTTAAGATAAAGATCTCTATCCTTTGTTGGTAAAATTTATTCGTTGATAATCATTATTATAATTTTTTTCAATATTAAAACAATGAGAATTTCACTTCTATTTATATAGTATCTTACCCTTCTTTACAGCCTCGAAATATTTGTTATTAATAAATAAAAAAAATCTTCGTTCTAAATCTTCAATTTTATACTTTCTATTGGCATACCACTTCCAAATTCATTATTTTATTAAATAATGTCGTCAAAACAATATAAAGCAGCAACCGTTACTTTGTAATGGGTCTGTAAATTTGCAACAAGATTGAAACTGGTTCTAATGTTTACATCACGTGTCTCCTCGTCTAGGAAGTTCAGAGGCATCTGTTTTGTTAACCACGTTTCAAGGACAGGTGTTTTCGCCTGCTGACTTTATAGATTATTGTTTCTGGATAGATAGTATCTTTGTTTTTTCCTTTATTTATATCAATTAAAAGCTTTACGTTGTACGGAATATATTAGTAGCAATTAGTTTTTTGTATGTCTTTAATGTATGAAAAATATTACAATAAACTTAAGAAAAAGAAAAAAATTAAGTTTGATAGTTCAAATAGTAATCGGACTACCTGACAATGAATATTTTTTATAGTTTATTTTTCTTAGTTTATACAATTGAACAATTACTGCAAGAAATAAATCATTATAGCAAAAAATCGCCACAATGTAAGTTTCGTAACTTTATTGTTTCTGTCAAGGAATTTGTGTTTTTTCCCCTGTAAACCATCAGTTTTGTTATGAGTTTCGCGTAATTCGTTCAAAGATTCAGAGATAGAGAATTATCAGATAATACCTGTGAATCAGAATCTTTTTCAATCGTATAAACAGGGTAGTTTAACTTTAAAAAAATTAAATAAATTATTTGTATAAAAGTATAGAAAGGAAGAAAAAAAGAAAGCAACTTAAAAAAAAAGTAGAGCTTAATTTTATGGGGTTTTTTATTAATAGAAATCGTATATGCATGACTTAAATCGTACGATGGTTCTTTTTTTTTTAATTTTTGTATAAAAATTATCTCAATAATTTCTGCTCCTTGACTTAAAATAAGAATTTTATTAAGATGATTTTATTAAAAGAATTTATTGAACTAAGTGATCCCTGAACAGTTATCAGTTTCCAATTTCATCTTTATCAAGCCGATAAAGATGAAGGCGTGTAGTTCAACTCATTAGTTATCTGCATATCTGGCTTCATAATAACCTAAATAGAAAAAAAAATCAATAAATTAAACAAAAATCATTTTTAAGATATACACTTTTATAAGAATTAAAAAAAAAAGATTTTTTTTATTTTAATTGTTTTCTACTTTTTAGGCATTAAATCACAATTCATTATGATAAATATTATTGGTTGAATGACAATTTTTAAATGGATAGTTTTTTTAATTAATGAATGAATTGCTAACTAAATTCTTAAAATAATGAAATGGTATTGCCATAAAAAAAACACAAACATACGGAATTTTAAAATTCTAGCATATCGGGAAGTAAGTAAAAACACAATTATAGAATTCCACTTTTGAAATGAATTAATTGACAAGCCCTGAAAATATTAAAATAGTATTATCATCAAGAAACAGAAATGTTCGAAACTATTAAACTCCAGTATATCGAGAAATATGTAAATAAACGAATTATAAAATTCCATTGTCGTGAAAACTGAACAAATGAAACAAAGAACGACATTTAATGGAGTTAAAAAAGCTTGCTCTGTTCTTATTAATTGGCATGGACAGTTTTTCTACATTTTGTTCGAATTAGTACTTCGAGAAGAGCAGAAATGTAATGACAGAATTTTACTGAATAAAGTACGAAAGGATAGTTTGTAATTACATTTCATGAGTATTTATGTCACGTTCATGTAGTGATTCATGAATAACACGTCACAATATCATAACACAGCGATTCTCAACCAGTGGGGCGAGTCCCCAAGGGAGGCACGAGTACTTAGAGGGGGGACGAGAATATCCAAGAAGAAATATTATTTAAAAAGATTAATTAGCTGACTGAAAGGAAAGCACACATACACATAGAAAACAAAATACATTTCGACATATTTAATAACTTATTAAAGTAAAACAACTTACTAAATCAAAACTTACTTAATCAAAACATACTAAATTAAAAACAAATTTAATAATTATTAGGGAGTTTCTTGGGCTTGTCTTTCGAAGGAAGGCTTGATATTAGAAATAGCCACTCAGTTCTGTTTCTATATTTTGTCTTCAAAGAGCCACAGCAGAAAATCCAGTTTCACAAAGGTGGGATGTTGAAAATGGTAATAGAATGTGAAATGCCCTTGTTTTTAGTGCAGAAAAATCATCCTTACTCCTCCCAAAATTCAAATAGTGATTTATAACTAAATTGTCTTTTAGTTTCGCCACTTGTCGTGAAATCTGTGAATTTTTCTTCTTCTTCAATTGAGAGTCCTTCGGGAGTCTTATGAAATGGATCCCTAACTCTTAACTTGCAAACAAATTTTACATGTTCTTCTTCAGTCTTATAAGTTTTAGTACAATCATCCACATTTGCAAACATTGTTAGGTTTTTTCCTTTAAAATTCTGTTCCACAATTCCAATTTTCTACAAAATGCATTAACTTTATCACTCGTATCCAACATATATGTATTTGCTCCTTGTAGTTGAAGATTCAAGTTATTTAATTTCTCGAATATGTCGACCAAGTACCTCAATTTCATCACAAATAAACTATCGCGAAAATTCTCGGCCTCCGGTCTGTTTTCTTCTTCTAGGAAAATGGCGATTTCTTCTCTTAATTCATAAACACGTTGCAAAAATTTCCCACGTGATGATCATCTTTCCTCGCAATAAAATAGTAACGCTGAGTGTACTGAGCCCATGTCTTTACAAAGTTAGGAAAAGGGGTTTTTCGATTTCAGGGGTCTCATTTTTATATAGTTTACTACGGTTACAACCGTAGTTAACACAACATTCAGACCATCACTCATTTCTTTCGAAGCCAACGCTTCTCTGTGAATCATGCAATGTGTGCACAGAGGCGCTTTTTATTTCACAAGTGCTTGTATACCTTGGAATCTTCCTGACATTGAACAAGTACCATCGGTGCATATTCCGACGCAATTTTTCTTTTCTATGTTTGCCCCGTTCATAAAATCAGTAATTCTTCTCCTACTGACATATTATCACAAATACGAACAAAGGCAATTAAATGAACATCTTTATTACTATCTGTTGCTTCGTCAAGCTGTACTGAAAACAATTTGTCACGCAACTTCGAGAAAAGCTGACACTGTTGATCTTCGGCTATATCGCCAATTCGACGAGCAACAGTATCATTTGAATGAACTGCAATTGTTTTGAAAAATTATCACCAAACATAGTTTTTACAATCTCAATTGCTGCTGGCAAAATAAGCTCTTCACCAATGGTGTGATGTTTTTTACATCTGGCTATTTTTTATGAACTTTGTAAGATGCAATTAAAGCTTTTTTATTCACAGACAAAGTTTCTTTAAAAATGATTTTTGCGTTTTATATGATTTTAATTTTAATTTGAAGAATTCTCTGGGTTTGTTGACGTACTCACTATGAAGCGTTTCCAAATGTCGTTTAAGTTTATTAGGTTTCATGCTGCCTGCGACCAACATTTTTAAACAAATTATACACAGGGACCTTTCTTCTTCATTTACTTCAGCACTGGTAAACTTAAAATTTAAATATTCTTGAGAATATTTTCTTGATTTTATTTTCGGAACCACGCTCGTCTGTGTACTTGTTGATGCTTGACTATCGTCTAATGCTTGCTTACTTCCGCTGAAAAATTTATCCATGAGTCTGCATAAATGTACTGCCGCGAATATTTAATATGGTGAATTGCAATTAACACGAAAACATATATATCATACACATTCACTACAGATTCGATAGCGATAAAAGGATCGATTCGAATGAGACTGGCTGGAATTGAAACTAGCGTTATCGAACATTTATATTCTTCCTGTGAGAAAACATTTGCTCCGCGCATGCTCGAGACGGCCTCGGTCGCATGGATTCTCTTCCACAAACATTGCTTATTTCTTTCCCTTTTGTTTAGTCATGCTTCTGTTTTATTTCTTTTATTATTCGAAAAAATTTATTCCCAGTTTCTAAATTTAGCTCACCAGGTCTAGGTTAACTTTCATTAACGGATTTTTATACTTTCATATTCTTTTAACGTTATAACGTGTGGCTTTCATTTCAAATATAATATTTAAATTTTCCCTGCTTTCATTCGCTTTATCTGTTCACCGCCCGCTTGTCCAAAATGCAAGATGTGGTTTCTCGCCAACATTGGCTTGCTTTTATTCTTGTTTTGGCAGTAAGTTAAAAATAATTTAAAAACAGAATCCAAAATACTTTATATACATTATTGTCGTATACATTTTATTGTAAGTGGGGGGGGGGGGCGCAATGAAAATTATGATTGAAAACTGGGCCGCAAATACTGAAAGGTTGAAAAACGCTGTCATAACACTTTATTATACACTAATACTTGCAAGGAAATTTAATGATGCAATGTACTAAATCCATGATAACGAATGATTGAAAATTTTATTCGTAAATTAATTCTTACTAGTAAATTAATTCTAATGAATTACTAGTAAATTAGTTCTAGAAAATTTTACTCGTAAATTAATTCTAGCAAAATTCCGCTTTTTTTTTTTTTTTTTTTTTTTTCCACACTCTTGCAACATTGCACGTTAGGTGTAAACTTAAATTGAAGGCCTATTACGACTTTTAGTTGCCAATTAGCATTGCTCAAAAACAAGAGAGCCTCTGAAGTTTGTTTTAAAACCAAGAATTTTCTTGATTTATAACTCGTCAGTTTAGTATTTTATTACAAAAATTTATTGCAAGTGTCTTCAGTTAAGCAATGATGAAGGAAAAGCATGTATCTGAAAAACTTACTCCCCCACCCATAATATCTTCTAAAGAAAGTGATATGATACACTGATTTTTGAGATAAATTATACTGTGCTATGTTAAAAAACTAAAAAATACTTGATTTCGAAAAAATATTTTAATTGATTGTTAAGATATCTCTTTACAAATGTATTAAAAAGTAATGAAGTAGATAATAATATAATTGTATAAACAATAAGCAAGACGAATAAAAACATATAGCTGATGCATTTATGAATTCATGTTTCAAACTGAGTTCTAAGTCATGATAGACATCCAACTGATGCAGCGATTCGAATTCTTCTTACAACATTTTACTCTCGTGTGATGTCATATTGATTTTGGAATCCAATGCAAATTTTGCACGAAGAAGAAAAGCGAAAAAAAAAATCATTGCATTGCGTAATACTACGTACAGTAAGATACAAGATGACAGGCTTAGTTATGTTCATCCTTTGATTGTGATGTCAAGAGAGTTGACTTAATCTTGAATTCAAGCTGCATTAATTTCAAGATAGATGTAATAAACTGTTGCATAATTATATTACGAAATTCAAAACAAAATATTGGAAAAATAAACAAAAAAAGCTAGAAGTTCGTATTTGCTTTATAAAAAAATGAAGATACATTTCAGATATTTATTAGACATTCTGCAATCACGAGAGATACAAATATGAGCAGAAAAAAAAATTATTTTTTGTGTGATAATTTTTCTAATAAAATTTTTCTAAATGAAAAAAAATGTATCTTTTCATCTGAAACACTATCCTAGATAAAATACAAACTATTTGAAATTATATTATATGTAACGACACTAAAACAGCAGCTGTGAGAAAAAATACATCTAAAATAAAATCAGGCCAGTTTCCTTCTCAATTTTCCAATACATTTTCACAAAAGATGCAG
>JAPMOR010025237.1:174683-185535 GCA_026543865.1 Argiope aurantia
TATATATATATATATATATATATATATATATATATATATGTGTGTGTGTGTGTGTGTGTGTGTGTGTGTGTGTGTGTGTGTGTGTGACAAGTATTATTCAGTGATACTGAAACGCCAAACTTTGGTTCGTAACGAAACAAATATTGAAACCACTGTAGTTTCGCATCCTTCATGAGGAAACGAAGGAAGAAATGATTTAGTTTATAAAATATCATAAATGTTTTGTTAGTCAATATAAATTTTAAATGACTTTTATGTGACGTAGTGTTAGTTAAATTATTGTGTAAAGAAACTCATTTACTTTAATCGTGCTTAAAGAAAGTGGTTGTCCAATTTGAGAAATTGATTTCCTTAACTGAAGCAATAGCATATTTTTTTCGCCATTTTTTCTATTTTAAAATGCATTTCTAAAACGAATAATATCAATGTTTAGAAGATAAAAAAACAATGATATTAACATTCATCGTTGTTTGATATTAATATATAACAAAGAAAACTACTTTTTCATTAAAAGTACCTTTCTATCTTTGTTTAAAAAATGTCTAGGTTATCCAGTTCCACTGACTTTCCCCATATTTCAAAGTAAAAAATTTAAAAAAGATATATTTATTTTTGTTATATAAATAGAATAGATTATTTATTATATAAAGTCTTTCATATATTAACAGCTGTATTTACAGTAAAAGTTTTTTAATCTGAATCATTTATCTCTTTTTTATTCAGAAAGAAAACTGTTTTGACAAGTTATATATATATGTGACATTGCTACTTAAAAGAACTTTTTTTAAAGTTAAACAGCTGATCAGAAGTCTTTTCAGTTTTATGACCAGTTTGCGTACATCGATTACTAAGTAAGAATCCGCATGTAATTCTTGCGACTGTCAAGTACTCATTTTAGTGTATCATCTGGTTTTCGAATTTAAAGACGTCCAGAAAAGAATCATCTAAATTATATAATCATTTAAATCATATTTAAATATAGAATCATCTAAATCATATTTAAACATAGAATCATTTAAAATTCTTTAAAACATGGTAGATTTCATTTTCAATTAATCAAACAATGTAAATACCACACACAAAAAATCTATTCATAAGTAAATAAGTAAAGATTAAACTATGCGTTTCTTGAATTAAGATATTTAAAGAACTCATTATTACCTATTTTGCTTTAACACAGCCCATAAATATAAAAGAAACTGATTCGCATTTCTCAGATAATATATAGGTGGCTATCAAAATAATGGAAACACCTGTTAATAAAAGTGACATTTTTGAACGCTCTTCGTAAGCATTAAAATATAATAATAGCCACCAGTTTTTTTAATTAATAGTAATGTATATATTCTAGTAGTATCTGTTAGCTTTATTAAAGTTCTGTAATTCTTGGACTTTTTTCAAAAGCGTAAAATGTTGGACCTCTCAGATTTTCAAAGAGGTCAAATTGTAGAAGCCCGTCTAGCTGGTGCAAATGTGACCGAAATATCTCAACTTTTGGGTTTTTCTAGAGGTACGGTATTTAAAGTCATGACAGTATACAAACAGCGCAGGAAGACAAGCTCGGCAAAGCAAAATAGTGGGTGAAACGAGAAGCTCAGTGAAAGAGACCGACGGATATTGAAATAGATTGTAATGTAAAAGTAGCCAAAGCAGCAAAAGTGACCTTAGAGCTCAATACCCATCTCTGTTCTCCAGTGTCAGTGATTACAATTAGAAGGTATCTTCATAAACAGAACATTTATGGCAGAGCAGCAATTCCCAAGCCACTTGTCACAGATGTTAATGGTAAACGTGTCACTACTATTCACTATTAATGGTAAACTACAATGGTGTCACAGTCACAAAATCTGGTCGATTGATAAGTGGAAGAAAGTAATATGATCTGACAAATCGTGTTTCACACTTTTCCCTACAACAGCATAGGTGCATGTTTGGAGGGTACCTACACAAGCGTATGATCATGATTGTCTCCTTCCATCTGTTAAGCATGGAGGTAGATCTGTCATGATATGGGCGCCCATGCCGTGGCTTTTTGCTGGAAGAGTCGTAACCCTGAAAGGAAGGATCACTGGGGGGAAATATAGAGAAAATTTAGCTGACAAGTTCCATTCTATGATGTTAATTTTATTTCCTACAAGAGATGGAATTTTCTAGGGTGATAATGCACCTATCCATGCCTCGAGACTTGTCCTATCATGGTTTTATGAACATGAGGATGAAGTTAAACATCTGCCTTGGCCCGTACAGTCACCCGATCTCAATATAATCGAACCGTTATCGTCTATTTTAGAGCTTTCAACAGGAAATCGATATCTTACCCCGGCATCTCTCCGAAACTTTCACAATAGCTCCAGGAAAAATGGTGTAATATTCCTCTAAACACTGTTCAACACTTGTTCATACAATAGATTCCTAGGTGAATCCAAACTGTATTACATGCCCAAAAGGCGGCCCTACACTGTTGTAATAAAGAATTCTTTATAAATATCTAAGGTGTTCCTTATTTTGATTATATATATATATATATATATATATATATGTGACTTTTTTTTAACTCAAAGAGATTTAAAACTAGATTTAGATTAATTAAAATATGGAAGTGCAATCTAAGCATTCATATATTGCCGACTTTCATTCATTAAAAGCGTCTAAATGCTTTTGTGAACCACTTTAATTAGTATAAGCAAGAAAATTATATATATTTAATTATTATTATAATTTTCAAATTTATAACCAAAATCGTTGTTAAAAGTATCCTATATTATTCAATAGTATGGATTCTTGGAATCTCTTTTGCACTTTTTTTCTATTTTACAATCAATGTATTAACTAGATATAAATATGGCAAATGCTGTAACGAAAAAAAGTTTGCGCAAACAAATGATCTCTAGAAGGTATGCAAATGGAGTTCGGCCTTTATTTTTACAATCACCTAACATTAAATTGAAAATGAATAAATTAAACCGAATTGCCTAGATTCCTGACTAATTATTCTAATCTGACTCCATTCTTTGCATGCCAGAAGCAAATATTTGGTAATGCAATTAGAATTCTTTGATATATTCGACCTTTTCGATGGTTTGATAAATATAAGTTATCATTTCGAATGATTCAAAAATTGTAAATTGAAGTATGTAATACATTTTATCTCATTATATAATAAAGTGTTATGATTAATTATGTGGGTTTATGGTTTCGTTTTGAAGCTTTATCTCAATTGTTTTGAAGTAACAAGATAATTTTTTTTGAATGGTCAGATCATAAA
Source organism: Argiope aurantia (assembly GCA_026543865.1). Classification (NCBI taxonomy): domain Eukaryota; kingdom Metazoa; phylum Arthropoda; class Arachnida; order Araneae; family Araneidae; genus Argiope; species Argiope aurantia. The sequence continues at coordinate 177,949 of JAPMOR010025237.1, forward strand.
GATAGCATTTGAGACATACTTTGTTTTTATGCATGGAAATGTGACTCATGATGACTTACTTATGGTACACCAGGCCCAATTCAATTACAATAGAAATCTACAGTAGAATCGTGCCCAGATGTTGTGCACATCACGTTTATAAAATGAGCATGATTGACCCCATTATAAACAATATAGTCATAAGCCTAAAATATAAGCTGAATAGTCAAACAAATTTACTCCTCAAATTTTCACACTATGTAGACATAGCAGATTGAATCCCCTACTGATTAAAAGCATAATATTGATTTTCAACGGAATCGGGACTCAGATTTACAATCGTTAGTCACAGACTTAAAAGTCTGTTTGTGTACCTGAATAAGACGCATATCTTTTAAAATAAAATTCTTTTGAGTACGTCATGGTTTATAAAGCGTGAATTTACAACATTTTTATGAAAAAAAAATTATCTGCCTATGTTGTATACTCTTGCATAAATATGCGACTATTCCATGTTTGAGAATAAGTGTCGTCTGAGGAATCAAGTTTGATGATAAAAATATCATAGTTGACATACACTTCCTGAAACAAATACTATAAAATGAAACATTTTATGGTAAATGTTTTCCTTTTGCTTATAATAGTGTAACAAAAATCTTTATTTTACGATATTTAACTCAAAATGTTATGCGACATAACAATCCAGTATATCTATTAACTTAACGATTTGCAATAAAAATCGAAAGTATGTACCTTCAGCTGTATCTTGAATTTAAACAGTCCCAACAGTACTGTTTACAAATCAGAATTTAATAATAACAAACGTATAGAACAGAGACTAAGAGCAGTATAGTAAAATCTAAATTTGAACTCATTGGAATTTGAAGATCTGTCAATCAGATTGAATAAGCGCATTTAAAAATTGTAATGTACTACTCAGTATAACTTTTCCACGAATAGAGTACCATCTTACCAATATTTTATTCATTTTTTTTTTTGCCTAATTTTGCTTTTTTAGAAATCCATAAACTTCTTAATCAACTTTTGAAAGGCGATTTTAATTATTCTGTAACTATTTAAAAAAATTTAGAATTAGTTTCTTCAATTTATTTTTCAAATAACTTCCAGCCTAAAAGATCAAATATGTCGATATAAAATCTTCAATTGACAACCAGAGAATACAAAGAACCATGACAAGAAGTAAAATTTTTTTTCAAACAATAACTCAATATCAAAACTTGACGAAAATCAATACTCGGCAGTTTACAAAATGTCATGGGCGTATTAAATTTATCGAGCGGTCTGATCTCTTTGAAAACGAATCCGGAAGCGAGAGGCTACGAACTCGAATTCCGAGATAATGTGCGAGCATAAAAAAGAAAAAGCGGTTAGAAATCAAAACCGGAGGGAGCGACAAAAAGAACAATAAAAAAACAAACAGAGGATCTGGTGTGGGGTGATACGAAAGAGAGCACTCACACCATATCGCGTGGTTATCTAGCCAATAGCAGCATCACGCCGGCACACAACGGAAGTGACGCAACAGGTGGGGCACAACATTTACAAGAAATGCAAAACCACTAGAATCCGCCATTTTGGATTATTTCAGCATTTTTCGTAGAATATATATATATTTAAAAAATCTATCTACATAAGATAGATATCCTTCCTTTCATCGTAAAATTACTAAAGAAGCATTTGCCTTTTTTATAAACGTGTTTAAATTTTATACTAATGTCTTTTTTAATAAAACTAAGAAATTTACTGTGTGCATTTCGAAAGAAGTTTTGAAATATTTTTGTGCGAATTTTACTAAATTAATTTTTGTCATTCAGGCCATTTAATCTTTCTGGTTAATTAAAATTATTTCTTTAGATGATAGACTCAAATCTGAAATAAAAATTTGTAATTAAATTTGATTTTTAAGAATTAAACATGGACAAAAAATGAAATTATATTTAATTCATTCTATACATATTGTGACTATTCACCTCATATATTGTAACAAATTATGTTCTTTTTGTATGCTGTCAAATATTGGAATCGAATATCAACACAAGAAAATGATACAAGAAATTCAATTAAATTTCATTTAAATAAAGGAAATTTATAATATATAATATAATTTATAATAAATCATTTATAATTAAATAAATAAATTCAATAAATTTCAAATAAAATTCATTTAAATATTTTGCGACATTTACATTTCATAATTTCGCGTAGAATGTATCTTAAAGCCAAGGCCAATATTTGGCAAACTTTTTTTTTTCGTGTAATATGCATTACATCAGAGATTTTTCCAAGTATTAATATGAAGTGTAACAAATAATGCTTTTTAAACGTTACTTTTTTTAAAAAAAAAAAAAAAAAAAATCGAAAAAATGATTTAATTTTTTTTAATTTTAAAATGCGAATTTAATTTTATGGGACTGATGAATTTATAAAGGCAATATTAACATAGGCAATGAATTAAATACAATAGACATGAATTAAAAGGCAATATTAACATTTAATTCTTTGTTGGTAATAAATATAAATTTGAAGGTATAACTGAATTTGCATTTTTAACTTCATAATTCAAAATACATTTAAATGCATAAAAAATAATTCAGATTAATATTATTCTTAAAAATATTTTATTGAGAGACATTTATGTTATTTACCAAAAATGCAGCCCAGGAAACAATAGCATATTTGAATATATCTTGTTCTGAAATATTCAATTATTTTCTAATATCTTAAAACTTGGAATGTGTAAAATTTGTTTTTTTTTTGGAGAATTTTTTAATATTTAAAAAAGAATCATTCCTCTCCATATAATCAGTTTAAAAAAAATAAAAGTTCATTCGCATGTTAACTTTGCTTCTGCTTGTGTGGGAACAAACATGGCGGTGTTCAATCAGGCTTACAGAGTGTACGCCTGGTAGTCATATCTGGCCATGACATACGAGTCAGCTCACAGAATCAGAAGATTTCTCAAAGAAATGAGAATGAAACATAACTTTTTTGTTTTTGCTTTGCGGTTTGGAAACAAAACCCATTTTTATACAACATCATTCTTCTTACCATACAGATGGCAATTGTCTTTTGCAATAAGAATGCGATGCTTGTGCCATTATTCGGAAGATTTTTTATTATAATTGATTTAGATGGCATTTCAGAATAAAAGTGAAATATTTTTATTACTATTTATTATTTTATTATTTCAATAAGTTAACTTCCTTTATGCAGGCATTGGTCTATTTCAGTTCTTTCAATGAAATAAAAAAAATTCTTATCAGCTTCCATCAAATAATGAATATTTTTTCAAATAATTTGGCTGAATGATTGTCCCACCCTCCTGTTTTAGACAAATAATGTTTATAAAAAATTAATGATAGAGTCAGATGGCGGCACCATTTTAATTTCGAACGGCAAAGTGCATCTTGAAAAAAATGATATAAGAAAAATGGTTGCTACGCCACTGTATTAATGATATATCGTTTAATTACGTAATTTTCTTACGTCACTGTATTAATGATATACCGTTTAATTATGTATTCAGCTACTTTTATTATATGACTAAGAAGCCATATGAACTGATTTCATTAAGGGAAGATATAAGGGAATTGTACACTCTTACATTTAAGGATGAGTTTTCATTACTCAGTTTTCAATATTCATCAAGTATTTATAAAGTTTGCAGTGAGAGAAGCTCTTTTTAGTCCAATAAATTTACCTTTTTACGAATAATAAAGTTTCTAAAAAGCTCATTTGCGCGGTATTACTTCTTTTGTAGGCATTGTATTGATTGGAAAAATTTTACGCATGTAGTTTTGGACTGACATTTTGTAAATAAGGAATAAACACATTATTTCTTATAAACTCTACAAACATAAATGTAAATGTTAAACGAATCGGATCTAAAACCTGCATATCTTACTATATTGAAAAAATAAAGAGTCAAAACAACTAACATCATTAAACGAGTTTAAAATAACTGTACTCAGATTCGCTTAGCTTTTATGAGTTTCTCTAGAGCAAATTAAATAACTATCATCTTTTCAGTTTTCAAAGCTTAGATTTCAAGCTTCAACAGTTTCAAATTCTACAAAATTCCTAATTAATTAAAATTCTAATTTAAAAGCTTGTCTCTAGGATTCCCATCACCACCAAGATGTATAAATGCCAACTTTAGAAGCTAGGGTTTTGTTTGTCACTAGCATAAGTGCTAGTGTCATTTCTTTTATAGAAAGAGCGGTCAAATATAATGAAATATTAAGATGTATCTTCAAAATATACCTAGTTTATTCAATAAACATTCGTCACCTTTGTAAAGAAAACCTACAAGAGAAAAGGACACCACAGGCATCTTATTTCTTCAACTATCCAAACATAGCCTCACTAGGGTTAGCAGAGTAAGAAGTACAAACAGTAACCGGGGATCAAACATCAAAGAAACAAACCGCCTTCCGCTCTGTAAAATAGCTAAAAATAGACTAGCTATCATTACTGATATTTCTTGAAGTATTCCCTCAGCTAATACTGATATTTGGTAATAAATATTAATAATTCTAATAATAATTTATATGCATTCTGGGAATAAGTGGGCTTGATAGAGTAACCAATGATTCTATTTAAAAAGGAATAAAAGTAAAATTTTCAATAATAATTTCAATTATATAAAAATTTTGAAAGCTTTAAAGCAAGAAAAAATCCACATGTCTTAATTACATAATGGGAAAGGTGATTTTTTTTTTATTTCATTGCATACGAAGAGAGGGAAAAAAAATCATTGTCAGCATCAAAAATTTCTATCTGGTGATTATGATGTATCTCCACATTCAGACCACTATGTATCGGAAAAACTCATGTTTGGAAATATGTAAATCTACGTAAGCAGCTATAGTTTAAGAATTTGAAAGCTAAACAAATAAAATGAGATATATGATTCTTTACTCTAAAACTGTAAATTTATATCAAGTTTTTGAATGAAATCTGAAAGGGGAATTCTTCTGTGAGCATACAAACATGAGAACTTTAAATCGAATGAGAAGGATTGGCATATGATTTTATTATTAGAAATTAATCAAATTTTTGATTAGATCCAACAGTCTGCCGATCAGTCTACCTTTACGCACTACAACGAGTTAAATAAATAAATTGGTGTCAACTTTATTAATGAAATTGACATATGGTCTTCACATCCAAAACTACAGATTTGTATCGAATTTTGGATGGAGAAAAGATCCGAAGTATTACTCCTTTGTCTGACTGCAGAATCTTGGCGGTTAGAGCTCAACTTTGGGATGGGCAATTACAAGTTCGAAACCCGATTCCACCAAAGAATTGCTGGTGCACGTCCTCCTACTGGCGAGGTGCGGAGATTTGGAGAAGAGGATGCCGTTGCAGGAGTCGTGGTTCAAAATTATGATATCTATCCAAAAATAGGTACAATGTGGCTTTGGACGTTAATATAAATAAATTAAACGATTGCATTGTAAAAAATATCAAACCGTCCGAAGTGTTGATCGTTTGTGAGTATTAAATGTCGTATTACGGATAAAATTAATTTCATTGATTGATTTTTCGCTAGTATTGTGACAAAACAAAGTCAATTTGAAATTTCTCAGTGGAGTTCATTGTGTCTTTAAAGGAAGTAAGAATAATTTTTTTCGCATTTCGTATAATGAAGAACGTATAATGTACGTATAAAGGAAGAACGTATAAACGACATTTTATTATATATTATATCTAGCATAGTTATTTCAACTGTTGCCTTTTTTTAGCTTTTACTTTTTTTAGAAAAGGAACCACGGAGTTTCTTGAAAAAAGACATTCAATGTTTTCCAGTTATCCATCAATATTAATCCCTTTCTGTCTGTAGCAATACTTTTATGTTTTCCTCAGCATTTTGACAGCTTTTAAATTATTAATAAAGAACAATTAAGATTGAAAATAAAAAATAATAAATTAAAACTCTGTGTATTTTAGAAAATATATTCATTATAATATATTCAAAATAAAATTATTTTATCGTTTTTGGAGCAATACCATATAATGCGCGTTGATATTATGCATACCAACCTTGACAAAAAAAAAGACATTATCTTTTTATGAAGGGAACATTTTACAGCAGTTTATTTTACCGAAGAAATATTGATTAAAAAAGCTGTTGCATCCATCACACTTCACAATCCATCATCCTCTAATTGTCCAGCTGGAACTTTCTACAAAAAAGTTCATGTTCTCACACTCCTTTCTTTTTATAGTATCGAAGTGACATTTTATCTAGTTATAGCGTGCTTACAATCAAGGTGTTGCCACACGTTGACTCTTATCTTGGAAAGTTATAGTGTAAGATTAATATGTGTTCTCTTAATTCTTACATCAGAAGGAAATAGTGAAAATAATATGCTATGCCATTAAATTAGAGCCATTGGATTTGATGAAGGCGGAAATTTTCCCAACAGTTTTAAAGGAAGAATGAAATTCGGAGATAGTGTGAAAAAATAATGCCCGGAGCAAATAATTAAATGCTAAGTAAAAAAAAAAAAAAAAACTACTGATCATTTTTTTTAAACTTCTAGAACTTGTTTTAGACTTCAGGGTATTTGATAATGCTGCTCCTTAAAACTAGTGGCGTTTTATCCCTTACAACACTTTGGACTAGAATGCCTCAAAATTTCTTGACGAGTGAAATTTTATCTGGAAAAAATGATAAGGGGGTCACAAGTATCTCAAAGGAGAAGAAACTAGTTTTTTTAGGGGTTCGTTGGCATTCGTGACGCTCTGGAATGTGCAGAAATGAACGAAGGCAAGTAGACGAGAGAAAAAAAAGGAACAAAAGAAAAAGCAGTTTTGATTATGAGTTCGTTCTGCCTAACCTTGGTCAGGGGTTTTCCGCTATTTAGCAGTCTATCTAGTTTGGAGTTATTGCATACGTTTTTCTTTTACATTCTTCCTTATTTACTCTTTCTAGGTTTCTTTCTTCTTTCTTTTTTTCTTTTTGCTCCTTATTAAACAGTGAAAGTTGTTTTTATAAAGGAATCCATTCAGGGAAAAATTTTCCATCAGGGTACAGAAAAATTTGCCACAAATTTCGTTGCATTTTTAATTAAAAAGACAGAAGTTTCTTTGTTAGCGAAGCGATAATTGCGTGAAAATAAGATTAAAGCGTAATATTTATTCTAGATGCTGCTCTGTTCCAGAAATGCCTACTTTTGAGGTTTCATTTATTTTATCTTATTTGATTCAAGAATATTCAGATGCAGTGGAACCTTGCTTAACGAGCATAATTGGTTCCTGAAACGTACTTGTAATCCGAAACTGTCGTTAATCGAAACAATTTTTTTTTCATAGAAATCAGTGTAAAATAGGAGAATGTGTACAATTTTGAAAAAAAAATAATTACTGAAACAAATTTATAATAATATGGGAAAAAATTATCACAAGCACGAGGAAAAAGCACACGTAAATACTTTCAAAAAGTAAACAAAATACAGTCGCCTTAATAGAAATAAGAGCTTCTCCCTGTGAAGTTATTTCCCTAAGTTCCGTACATATATGTTAAAATGGGTCCAGTGAGAGTTTTGTAGATCTGTGCATTTCATTTTTAATAAAAGG
>JAPMOR010025237.1:185545-203141 GCA_026543865.1 Argiope aurantia
TTTTTAATAAAAGGCAACATTTATGAACCTAAACAACCTTTATAAACCTATATAATAAAAGTTCATAATATTTTCTTTTCAAATATAGAAATAAGAGAGCACTTAGAAATATGTAGAAGACCCTGATTTCTTCTATATCAGCTTTATTATAAAATAATGTGAGACATTTGCTTTTGACTGCGCTTCAAAATTTGGCGGAAATGAGACACAGCATTATAGTTAAATAGATATGTAGAATGCATAGCTACTGCCTTATATTAGAGTGATATGACGTTATCATTTACCCTGCTTTCAGCATCATTCTTATTTCACTAGAAAATTGTTGTTCTGTTATGTTTTTCTCTCCTGACTAAAAATCCTCTGTCACGTTGAATGCTGTCCCATAAGCGCTTCAATAATTCTGCCTATGTTCTTCCACCAGCTTATCGTTGTCATTATTATGCACGTTTATCCCCATAATCTTGGCCAGAAACAAGGTCTTGTCCATTAAGTTTAAGCTATTTATGCTATGCGATTTATGCTATTTTATTCTGAACAGTTTTTATCATCTCATTTTTCTACAAATGAAAAACCACCTTTTACGTTCTCATGTAGAAAGTATAGAGAATGCACGTCAAAAAATTCGAAGTCGAGAATTTGACGAATCTCTACAATTTAGACCTCCCTGATTTTGAAAAAGACATTTTTGGAAAATATCTGTCTGTGTGTGATGAAGATTACTCAAAAATGCCTTGAGCTAAACGGATGAAATTTGGCGCATGGCATATGAACTTTAAAATTCAGTCTTGTAAATTTCTGTCAAATTTTGTGTAAAATCTATTTGAGAAAGCCTTTATATCTGGCCATTCGACTATTTTAATACGATAAATATAAAATGAGGAAAACTAGATAGATAAAATTCGGTAAACAGACTTTAACATTTCTAGTGAGGACAGGCTTCTCTCAAATTGTGAGCCATTTTTAACAAAGGGTTAAACGTCTGTCGATCTATATTTTCAGAAACATGTAACCGTGATAACTCATAAATGCACCGATTTAAGTACATCAAATTTAGTATATGATTTTGTGACTGAAATTATAAGTCTGCATCAAATTTCTGTTTCAATCGGTTTGAAAATACGAATGCAAAACGCAAGTTTACTTTTATGACAAAGTATACGAGAAAGTGTTGAAGAGGCATTCGAAAAGTGTCGAGTATGCTTTTAATATTTATACCGTCTGGGAAAAAAATACGAGCTAAATGAACTCACAAATAACACAAAGTAAGTTACTTATAAAAACAAACAACAGTAAGCTCTGAATTTGTAAATGAGTTGCAAACGAATAAAGAAAATAAAAAAGAATTTGTATGGTATTTCTTAAAAGACATTAATAAGATCTTTGTTATGAAAATGAATGAGAGTTGTTTGAAAAGAAAGAACATCTCTTTTCTTCGTCTGTAATTTACGTTTTGACAGTTTAAGAACACGATTTCATCGGAAATTCCTTAACACAATTAGTCATCGAATCTTACGAAGAATTAATCCACAGAATAAAAACACTGTAAAGTAGCATTTTTTTTATTAGTTTGTATTAGTTTTACGAATTTTTATTCTGTTCGCGGAAGTTTACTTTTTTACGTAACGCATTTTTAAATAGAAAGGTAAGGATATTGATTTAGATGCGTTTATCCCATTACCCTACATTTATGGTGAATGCTACTCATATTATATATAATAAACAATGCGCACTTTTTACTTTCTCGTGCACGATCTATAGAGGAAGTATTGTTAAAAAAAATTCGAATTCCGGACTTTGACAAGTCTCCACGTAAAGACTTCCTTGAGTCTAATGAGCAGATTTTTGGAATCATGTCTCTCTGCCTATCCGTCAGTCTGTCTGTCTATGAGTATGATAACTCAAGAATGCTTTTAGCTAAACGATTGGAATTTGGTATATTGAATAAATTCCATATTTGATGATTTCTAAGAAATTTTGAACGAAATCCATTCTCTGGAAGTCTATCTGTCTGGCAGTCCGAGTTCAAGTGAATTCGTTAATTAAAAAAATGCAGAGAGCTATGCAGATAAAATTTGGTACACCGATTTAACATCTAAAATATACACACTTATCAAATCTTGTGCCAAATCCATCAGAGGGCTGCCTGTCGTCTGTATGTGAACGCTCTGACTTAAATCGATGAAATTTGGTATGCAGTCTTGTGCTAAAATTGAAGTTTTATGTCAAATTTTAATGTCAATCGCCTGGCAGAAAAGTGCCCAAAATACATATTCTCGTGATTCAGTAATAATGCTAGATTCACGTCAAAGATCTATTTTTTGTAACTATCGTTCACCAATGCCTTATAAGGTATTCAAAGCCTTTCTCGAAGTCCAGCATTTTATGCGGAGAAGGAATAATAAATCTTGGTTACATTTTGGTTGTATTTTGCTTTCTTGAACAAAGCGGTATGTGAGTCAAAAAATTAAACTGAAATAAAAGATAATTTTGTCCAAAAGAACTTTTAAAGTATACTGGCAAAGTTTTTGGCACTAATTAAATTTAAATATTAATTTGTGAAATTAATGAAACATAATTCAGAATCTTATTATTTTTCTGTATCATATATTAGATCTCATTTTTTAAAATTAATTGTAAATCTTTGTTCGGTAGTGTTAAAAATGTCTTTATAATAGTAATGCTGAGTGTATACCGAAATTGGATGACGAATTTTTTCAAGAAAAGTAAAACATTTGATTAATAATATAATACGATTTCGTTGAAGATATTGAAGGATTTCTATATGCGTTATGTAAAATATATTTTAAAATCATTTTATTGAAAATTGCGAATTAAATAAATTTACATACTTCACTATATATCATATCGTATCAAAAAGGACCCAATCACAGCGCTCAAAAATTAACATAATAAAATTGACAATAATAACTATTGATAAAGGATTAATTTACATATTCAATTACTCAGGTTTTGCTTGTCTCTGAATAACCGAATACTGAATTAAATTTTTATGCAATTTCTAACACTGTGAAACAAAATCTGTAGTATTATGTTCTAGAAAATACTTTGGTAAGCCCATGATTTAATTTTGAAATAAATTTTAAAAGAAATTCACAAAAGTTTTCGATTTTAAAATATCCCGTTTTTGGTCACTATAGTGGCATTATCTTTTTTTCTTTTATTTTTATAATTGATAACAATTGATTTCCAATAGCTTTTTATACTATAATAAAACTAAAATAATATTGGTATTCAGATAAAAGTAAGACCGTTCAAAAGAAATTAAACAATATTAAAAGTAAATTATACCGATAATTTGATAATATTTGGCAGCAATTCGTAATGTTGATGATGCTTCTTTTACTATAAGTTATAATAACGAACCATATTATCTTAATGCTCATAGCAGAGACTTCCGGGTTGATTGGTAGTGAAATTTTCTCAGAAGCTATTTCACAAATGATGACTTACTGCTCATTTCTGATAATTGCACATCCCATTTACATATTTAAAGGTCATTTCTCACATCACGCTAAACACAGAGCATCGACCTATACATTATAGGGAGTGAAATGAAATTTCAAATCTCCAAGTACTGGGGAAAAAAATCTAAAAAAAATCAGGAATTGCCAAACATTCTTTCGTATGTACATAGCAAGGTAACAGCAGCGTAGTAGATACGGAAGAGAGTTAGAAAACTGGTATTATGCACTGTTTTAATTACATATCAGATACGATGCATGCTCTAAATGTTATAACGTACACTTTCGTTTCCAGTAATCATAGCCTCGGGTGGAGCACGTCAAAGCACAGTCAATCAGAAATAAGAAACGAGACAATCCCCTCCCCCTTACTATCTTTGTAGTTCAGCCTATAGACTTAATTGATGTCGTAGAAAACCAGTCAAGGTTTGTCAATGGTGGTCAATGCTACCAGTTTTATGAATAGATTAGATTAGAAATTGAAATAAAAAATTACTTGTATTGTTTTGGAACTAGGTACATAAAGTTAATGAGAACATTTACCTTCGATGAGAAATAGAAGGTTTTCTTCAATGTTAGATAACCACTAAATATATACCTTTTGTCATGGTACGAGAAATATCATTAATATTCACCTAAACAGAAAACCTTTACATAATAATTATTTAAAATGTGATTTAAACAATTGTGAGCAAAGAATGTTACCCGAAAGATTGTCATGGAAATGTAATCAAATGCTTTTTTTGTTTCTTAAACTTTCAGATCGTTAATGAAGTTAATAGCATTTTCTGGAAGTAAATATTTGAAAAGGAAACTGTCATTTCTCTTTGTATTATAATTATTTAAAATGTACTTATTAATAATTCAAGGAAGAAGTATTTATTATCTTCAAAATATTACTTGATTCTAACATACATTTGGGTTTTTTTACGACTTTGCATCTAATTACTAGGATTTTCTTAATTTATAAACGCAAATAGTGATGATGTTTGTTACTTTTATAAGCTAAAAAAAGTTTTGAAAATAATAGTTATATTAAGAGTTTTTTTTTTGTACTGAGAATTCAACTTTTAATAGTTATTAGAAGATTCATTTTTACTGTTTTGCTATATGCAATATATTTATACTGAAATTTAAGTAAATTTTGATTTAAATTCTTAGAATTATCATTGTAAAAGATTGTAATAATTTCTTCGAACATTTTAATACTTAGTTTATTGATATTTCGTGCCGCTGTAAAATTTTTGTCTGAAAAATCTCAATATATATTTCAAAGCAAAAATCCAGAAATTAAGAATTTAAATTCTTAATGATTTTTGAAAATTTCTTTTCAGCATTTTCTTGGAAAATTTTTGAAAAATAAAAAGACATAAACAGTTTGAGGATTTGATGCTAATTTTGTTTGTTTGTCACAAATACATATCTCCTTTTTCTAGAAACGGCAAACAATATTATTATCTATCTCTCTAATACCTTAATTTCGTCACATAGAATTTAATAATAACGGGAAAAATTGCTGTTTATTACTCTTTGTCCTTCAAAATTATTTACAACTTTAAGAATAACGAACCAAAATAATTTCTTGATTCTTTAATAAACACTTTCTCGGAATGCTGATAGAATCCAAGACAATCCAGAGGATATGGACATCGATTAAATCTTCCATTCTTCAGTTGTCATTAAAATGTATACCAATGCTTTCTGAAAAGGATGTTTTCCTTATCTTATGCTATTTGAACTTTGAGATATGAATCTCATACGTGGGATGTCAGAAGCAAAAGCATTGTGTTGTGCTGGAAAGTTCTAGTACCTATTTTAGTTCGAGAACTTGATGAATTGATGCAAACGATTGCGATATTTTGTATTTCCTCTTTGTATATTTTTAAATTCATTTCATTAACATTTTGGAATCTAATTTGTTGATTGAAGCAAACGATTTCGAAATTTGCATTCCTCTTTCTATGTTTTCAAATTTCTTTCATTAACATTTTGGAATCTAATTTTTTTATTAACTGCCTTTGTTAATTTTTGTTCGTGTATTTGCAAAATATCATGCAAGTAGACGATTTTTCAGAGAATTCCATTCATTAGAAAAAGGCGCATGAAATAATTTAATATATACTTTTCCGAGAAGAAAGACATCAACATATTTCCACTTCATTTGATATAATAAATTTCTTTATGTTTCAGATCTTCCACCTGTTGATGATAGTAAGATAAAATGCTGGAATTTCTTTTATGACAGGAAACTGTGCGTCACAGCTTGACTATGCAAAACGACCATAAAATTAAGCTTTACGATATGACAAAAATTTTCTCCATCGAATGAGCTGAATATAATGGAGCATAAAATAATGTCTGTGTGAGTGAGTGTATCGGTACAGCATCTTACAAAATCGTCGTTAAACAAGCGACTAATCTTAGTTATAATTACATCACTAATCTTACTTTTTCAAATAAAAAAAAAGAATAAATAAAAAAAATTGGAATTTTTCGCTCCAACAACAAATATTTCCATATACCACATTTCGCATGTGGTTTGAACTTGCGGTTTCAAGTTCATATCATATGTGGGAAAAAAAGTTAGAACTATTCATTAACGGTTACGAAAAATTCCGTCTCTTTTCTTTCTTTTTCTTGAATAATTTAGAAAAATAAGATAAGTAGTGTTCATTGTAAACGATGATGGTAAGCTTGAAGTATTTAACATGCAGCACTGAAAAGCAGTAGCAGCGTTAGGATATTTCATAAATTTATTGGTATAAGAATATGTTATCAAAATTATTGTCTGAACTCATAACGAAATATTACAAAGAAAAACCAGACATAATCCAAAAATATATGAAATTACAAGCATGAATGACACATGTTATAGGAAGTGGGATTCTGATGCTTTCTTTCTATTGCAATATCTATGTTACCGGTAAAATATTAAACACCGGTATTCTATACAATATCTAGGCCTTTTATAGAATTTTAGGTAAAGTATGAAATATGAGAGTTAATATATGTTTTCGGTATGTATCATATTATATCTAGGTATTCTATAGAATGACAAATACTATTTATGCAAAACATGAAAAGAAGTCATAATAAGACATCCATACTGCAAAAATATAAACTTTGTTTTGAAAAAAAAGAAAGGAATTATCCAAATTATTCTATTAAAAAACTTTTTATTTAGATAAATTTAAAAAAATTAAATTATACAACAAACAGGCAAAACAGCATTTATGTCTTTCTTATTAAAGAAAATCGAAAAAGGTTTGAATCTACTTGTTATTCTAAGATAGGAAATAATTTTATTTTGAATTGCACTTATTTGTATTTCTTACTTGCCGCCTTTAGCGACCAGCCAGGTTGCCGGGATTATTGGTCACTAAATTTTCAAATTAAATATTTTATGTAATTTGGTCTTAATGTCCTCATCAAAATATTCTTAAGTTTCAGATTTTAATAGTTATATAATTGATATTATTATAGAAATTCCACACCACTCTATTCATCGCACTATATATTCCCTTAATTTTCTGCCATCTTACTTGCAATATAAACTTTAATTTGAAACGGAAAAGATAACATTTCAATTAATACAATTATTTTAGCAGAAACAAAACAAATTTTCTAAAAAAAGTTGAGTACAGAAAAGAGAATCTTTCAGCATTGAAGTCTTGTGTGTGTTACTGAATATTTTTTATAATTTACGCAATATCCCAATGTATTAAGCTATAAAAATTTCTCTGATTTATGAAAAAAAAATCAGTTTTTAGTTTTAATTTCAAAAGGATATAAATATTTTAAATAGAAGAATCTTATTTAGTTTCAATTAATAAAAGTACACCTGAAAAAAAAAACTATCTTAAAAAATCTACATTTTGTACAATCCTTCGATGTTATGCATTTTATTTACAGCAAAATATTTTTCATTTCAATTTTTAAGTCGAAACACGTTCCAATGTCCTGTGACCATATCTGATCGAGTTATGCAGCTTTGAATATTATTATTTTTGTATAATGAACAATTTCATTATTTTAGGGCAATCAATCTCTGAGAAACTCCTGGCGCTGATAGGTATTTTCATGAATCAAATCAGGTTTAATATCGCAAAAGAGTGTTAATTAAAATTATAATTGAAAATTTTAAAAAAGTATCTTCAAGGCGCACATTTGCTCCCTCCAAAGTCTATATGTGCCAAGTTTTGTAGTTCTAGCTCGAACGCTCTAGCCATTCATATTTATTGCCATTAGAGATAAAAAGTAAGCAGTCTATATCAACTTTTTCGTAAAAGAAAAATATTCCGATGATAAACTAACTACTGCACTCACGTGGAAAACAATAAATGACTTTTGCTTTTATTTGAAATATGACAAAATAGCTAATCATGTGATGTCTGCTTTTCAAAGAAGAAGCAGTTTAACCTGAGTCGAGAATCACGTTTATCATAATACCTAAAAATAACTATATAAATATAAAAATTTGCAGTTAATGCGTTAATATCAATGAAAAAAGAAGAAAATAGGTAATCTAGCATTTGCGCGATAAAAATTTAAAGCGAAATAGATGACAGGTAGTTAGTAGCTTCTAACAATGGTGAAAAATCACGGCATCAGCTCCAAAATAGCTCCGAAGCTTAACATTAATCTGCTATTAAAAATACAATCAAAAATTCTCCTTAAAAGTCTGTTAAACATTTTCATTCAACATTCAAGCAAATGATCTCGATTTCCACAAACTTTTGACTGAAAAATAATTACATTAATTTATTTATTTGAAGCTAGACTGTCTCATTGTTTCACAAATTTGTTTCGAAAACAAGTTATTCTTTTTAAAAAATTGCACAATTTGCATCAGTAGTGACAAAATTGCACAAATCATGCCCATTTTTTTATTAATTTACGTCAATAACCGTCATAGCTGAAGCAACACCTCCTACAGTACTTTAGAAGGTGTTGGCTGAAGCCTCATCAATTTCTTTCCAAAAATTGTTACCAAATACTAGAGCATTGCTTTGTTTCAATCTAAAAATATCATTTGGAAAAAAGTAGTGTATTTATAAAATTTCTTCATATTCATTCCTATTGATTATTGTCTAAATGTCATCTAAAAACAAATCTTTTTCTTTTTATTCCCAAAAGCGTTGTGATTTGAGAATCCATTTTTCATCCATGTTCCCAAACGACGAAGACACTTTATTCCGTGATTGACGTTTTCAAGGCTACTGGAATAAAAGAAAATTCATTGAATGATATTTGTAAAGGTTGCTGCTGGTGCTCTTCACTTTTGCTTTTTCCTCTCTGCGCAATTTGTCACTGGTGACGGTTAGTTTTTCATTTCAATATAGGATTCGGGTTTTTCGTGGTTTGATTGGTGTGCGAGATCAAAATTGGGTTCATCGAATACAAAAGAAATTGATTCACGCCGAAGGATAAGAGTTTTTCGCAATACAACTCAGTGGTGAAATTTTCCTTGAACAGATGCACTTTTCGTGAATTATTATTTAGTGTCGGTCGCACCTCGATATGCTAGTACCTTGAACTGAAATGAAAAAAAAAAAAAAGAAAAGCCCACTAGAATCATACTGAATAGAGTACTTTTTCTCCTCTTACAATTTGTTTCAACATCATAAAATTTCTGTTTGTGACGAAGTATGCTGTCTGAAATCAAATAAAATATATCGACATGAGTTTCCCCCCTCTCACCAAGTATACTTTCATATTATAGTGCGACTTATGTTTTGCTTCAGATTATAATTGTAAAGGTAAAATCAAATAACAAATTTCATCTATCTGCGCTAATGCATTTTTGAATTACCTTTCCCATGAGAGAGAGGACTCAAGGAGTGCTGAAACTCAATGGTTCATAACCTCCGGACATTAATTTTGTTTGGAAATAGGGGCATTAGATACTTAAGAAATATGGCGTGAGTTATTGTATCTATATATGCAAGAATTGGTACATAGATAAATATACTGTAGACGGATTTCGTCTGGAATTATTTACAGATATTCAAGTTCGGTCTAAAAAAAAACAAATATCAAAAGCTATTATATTTTGCTTCAGTTTTGATATAACACTGCCATAAACAAAAGATATATTTCTAAAAGCAGCTTTCTTTCGGATGCAGGGAGGTATGAAACGGTGAGATTCATTGAACCTGGGAATTTGAATTTTTATAATTACATTGCTTTCTCTTTCTAAACTTTCTATTGGTAAGAGTAAAAGAGAATATAGTCGTAAATGTTTGCAAAATATTGTATTTAAATTAATTTTTCGCTTAAAAAAAATTTAACGTTTTGGATCTTTTTATCCTTTGAAAATGTTGGCACGAGAAAGCATCGTGATACTTTTAATCAAGAGGTAATAATTTCCTCTTTTACTTTACACACTAAACTTTAAACCGTTACGGCGAATAGGGATTAAAAACTTCTTTTTGAAATTAAAAAAAATAATTGAAAAGATTTGATGAAAGTTGTATATGAAACAACAGTCGATAATTAGTAATTATGGATGCTATTAAAAAATTACATTGAATATCATAAGAAATGAAAGAATGAAAATGAATATCACAAGAAATATCATAATTTTGGTGAGCTAGTTCATCAAATATTTTATTTTTTGAGATTTTGTATTTAAATATATTTTAGATGAGTGAAATTTAAATTCATATATTAGTTTTTTTTATATTTTTAATGGATAAAGAGGAAATACGGTCACTGCTGAATTTTTATTATCAAATATGAAATCTTACAGAAATAAATTAGATATAAATTTTTACTGCTCCTTTAATCTGAAATGAAACTTTCCTTATGTTGTTACCCCGTATTAATAAAAAAAGAAAATCAGGTACAGTTATAATCAAGTTCTGTTTATACCCTTTAAAATTAAAACACTTCAGAAATCATTTATATTTTAGAAAAAAACAAAGCGTTTATTATTTAAAAACGGCTATCTTTTTAAATCTTTCACCGACAAGAATAATTCGATATGCCACATTCTATACGTACTATCAACGGACATTGTGTAATTTAATTAAATACACTTTGATTGCCTGTCTCAATTCTTTAATTAAGATAAAGTATTTCAACAAGCATTAGTGGTTTAGCTCATCTTCCAGTGAAACTAAATGAGTGCTACGGTTGATTAATTATAGAATGCTGTCTTTAGGATAGAATGATTGGTTGTGAAGAATGCATATATGTGATGGATGTACCACATAAGATAAGTCTTTATAGATCAAAAGTCATCATGTCGGTGTGGCGAAGAAATTTCAAGAAAAGGGGTTTAGATTTCGTTTATGCCAACTAATTACGATTCAGAATTACCATCTTGAAGTAGACCAGCATTCTTTCAAATTAAATCATTTAAATCCAAATTAAAGTGTCTTCATGATGCATAACTGTTTTTCATCCAGAAATTAAAAACCGTGGCATTTTTTTCAGGCACCATAAAGCAATTTAAAAGTATATTTTAAAAAATTGGAATCTCTCCAATCATTTTCATCATTCAGTTCCAACTATTTTAATATTTTGAGCCATTTTTTGACTTTATTTTTGAAAAATTTAAATAAATAAATCTAATTTTCATATCATGATTGTTAGAAAGTGAATTTAATTATCACCATAATGAAGAAATACTAATTTGATATCCATCAAATCATCTTTTGATGATAGAATAAAGCCTCTTTTCAACTCACTTCTTTTAATGTATTTATAATATGTCGATTTTTACAACTACTTAACGTAACTTGTAAAAGTATAAAATATAAACTTAACGTATATAAATATTTTGTTATTCCATTTGTATGTTAATATTTTGAAAAATGCAAAAATTTAGTACTCATTTCCATATAGAAAAATGTTTAAATTTCTCCAATAGATAGATATATTAATAAAACACAATTTTCATAATTAAAATGAATAGGTATAACTTAAAAATTTCATTGGCTAAAAACTGCAGAGAATATTTCTGTTATTGTAAATCACTGTAAATAATATTAATAGGCTTTGGAAATTGTCTTTACAAAAGTCTTTTTATACAACCCAAGTCTGAAAGTAGTTGGAAATTCTGGATATAGATTTTGCTTCATAACTTCCCTGATTCTGAATCACTTTTCAAGTCGCAATTCATGAAATAATAGCTCAAAAAGGATATTTCTCTTAAATTCAGTAATTCTCCATCTATATCAGTATTTTTCAAGAGCATTAAAATATCGAATATTATTACCATCATCTGCTTTCGAAGTGCTTCAAATAAAACTGGAAGAAAAAAAGTCGATATTTTACATGTTGGTTGCAATATTTTATCCTTCATCTGTATTTCCCGCTATTTACGGCAATTTGAAGCATTATTTTTTACTATTTACTACGAATTACGGTGTTTTAGTTCTTTTTGTTATAATGTTGAATTGCAATGTAATATTATAGAGTTGCATGTATGAAAGAATTTGCTTCGCACTAAAAGAATTTGGATTGCAAACGTTGTATCTCAAGAAAGATTTAAAAAGCCCAGAATCAAAAAGTTAATAATTCGTCAATGGACTAAACTTCAATGATGTGATTAAGTAAAAACCAATTAAATAATTGAGATTTAACCCAAATATGAAAGAAGATGCTTCTTAATCAATCAAATCTTTCTTTAGAAGGAAAAAAAAAGATGGGAGTTGTATTTCATTTTAATCTTAACTGATAGTTTTATAATGTGTTAAATGAGGCTTTCGTATGCTAACTTTATTGAACAAGTTCCGTCACCAGAAATGTGTGAGTCCTTTGAAAACATTTGATCAGAGTTTTTATGAAATAATAAACGTGCCATCATCATTCGTGAACTTCCGATGTCGTTTTTCTGTGGTCAGCACGTGTATCAAGCTCTAAATCCACGTGCTTCCTTCAGACAGCACGGCAACAGGTGCCGGTTTCTGACCTCACGAAAAATGGCTGCAAGGTTATTTCGTTAATGATAGAACTTAAACACTTCCATTTCGGTCCTTTCACTTACATTGTTGAGGAAGATCTGCATCTTGAGAAATTATATGCTCTTTGCATTAATCTTTCCCGATACCTATGCTTCTCTGGACATTGAGTAATATATTTCCTATAAAACCAAAAGACACATATTATTCGAAGTGTATTTGTATTCCCTAGATTAAACGGAATAATGAAACTGAGAATGAATTCCAGGTATTTTAACAGTCACGCATGTTTTTTTCTCAAAGAAAACGTGGTTGAGCTGTATACCATATATATCGACAATATTCATAAATAATATAGCTTAGTAATAGAATAATATTGATATATAAACACAATTTAAAGTAGTCACAAGCAAACATACAATAAATTTTTTCCGAATCAAACTAGGAAGATAGCAGTAAAGGATTTTTTTTCTCAGACGTAGCATCATCTAATTATTGAAAATAGAAGTAATCGTGTATCCATCAGATAAGTTGCGACAAACGGAATGTTACGTTGTTGCAGTTTTGAAGATCAATACGAAGAAAAAGAAATTTCAAAGGCAAAATTAATTATTTCGTTATACTCATTTTGTTGTGCAGCTTATCAGCTTTTTACAGAAGACCACGAATAATTAGTCACATTTTGTAATAGTAAACTCAAAACCTATAAGTTAATTCCTGATTACATAATTAATTTCATTTAATCCATTCTTATGATCATCTGGCACATATTTGCGATATAATTTATAATATATGTATAATATATAGAAAATATAATTTATAGTATAACTTATTTTAAGTAACAATATTTATAAAATTATTTACAATTATTGATATATATATATATATATATATATATATATATATATATATATATATACATATACATATATATAGTTAATCTTCTATAGTAAACATTTCATTAGTACGTTCTTTCGTTTTGATTCTCAAGTCTAGGACCTAGTGAGTTATTAACAGAGGTTTCGTGCTACTGACATGTTGCAAAAGGAATATCCCCAATATTAGTGTTTTTTTAAAATCCAAATATTTACGCATTCGAATATTATTAAGCGATTTTGGAACATTTCATATGCATCAGTCCAAGGCATACTGGGAATTTTGAATGTCATTATAAGTTTGAGAATATTTTTTAAAAATTACTTGAGATCCAGCATTAGTCAAAAACGACTTACCTTATTATGCATTTTACTTTTCGGATAAGAATTAGAATCCCCTCCCCTAAATTATTACCATCCATTTTTCTATAAAACATACAAAAAATGGAACAAAAATCAAATATCTTAGTAATTATCATGTCAAGGTTATATTTTATAAGTTTATGAAACCCTTATTTTCATTTTTTGATTTATTTGCTATTATTTTTGTGACTACAATTTTTTTTAAAATTAATTATTTACCATTTTTATTATTTTCTTTTTTATACTAATATGTGCAATATAATAAATAGTGAAATACAATAAACTATTATTTTGGTACAAAATTAATTTCAAATTCTGAAAATCAATTTTGCTCTATACCCCGCTTTTATTCACTTTGGCCCTATTAATCCTAATAAATTCTTATTTTTCTAAATCGATAATGTATTCCTTTCGATAGTATAAAAACATTGTGAGGGAAAAAGCATTCAACAAGGCTTCACTTTAGTTTATATTACCAGTCATTAGAATTCATATTGATTTATTACTAGAATTCGTTGGAGCTCAAAATCAATTGTTCCGAACATCAAAATTATCATCCCCCCCCGAAAAACTTGAGTTCTGCTTTACACGTTACCTTAGAAAAGAATTATTGCAACGAAATTGAGAATTTTAATTCCTGCATTTTTTGATAGAATATATTATAGAATATTCCATAATATATTCTATAATTTAATATATTATAGAATAGTCTATGATGGAAGTACATATATATTTTTTAAAAATCGGAGCTAACAAATTTTAAAACGAAATATTTATCATATAAATGATTACTAAAAAAATTACGATACTATTATTATTATTACGTATAATTCAATTGCTTGATAAGACATAGGATATTTGCATTAAAAGATTATATTTATGACATTAAAACATTTACATTTTATTAATATTTCCTGATATAATAATGTAATATTTCATATATTAATAGAATTAGGAAATATCATTTAAAAATAGATCGATACAATACTATTGTAGAATAGAATTAATAGATCATTCTCGTTGTTAAGACCGGTTCTGTCTGGCTTTTGTTTTCTCTGAAAGCTTTGAAATGGCTGAAATGATTATAAGGAAATGCGACCACACATTTTACTTAACCTTGCTAAAAAGAGCAAGTGAAATGACACAAACTCATATATTCATTTAAAGGATGAAAATTGGCATAAAAAAACGCTTTATTATTATTTTTGTGTGTCTGTGTTTACGTTCTATTGCTTTCATGCGAGTATTTTACTCATTAACCAAGCAGCTTAAATTGTCATTTTCAATCCACTCAAGCTGAGTTTAATTCTATTTTAACTGCATTTGCGTAGGAGATAGAAAAGAAGAGTTTGGAGGTTAACAGGAATTTTCTACTTTCGAAACTAAAGTGGAGGATTTTTGTTGAATTTAATATAATCTGTTCCATATACTAATGAAATAAAATGTCCTTAAATATTAATTTTTATTATTGATTTTATTATATAGTTATTAATTAAAATAAAGTTGTTATTTTAAAGTTATCATTTTAAATTCGAATTAACTTCTTCCTTTTATAATCCTAAATGAACCCATAACACTTTATTCTAAAATTTTCTCTTATTTTCACATCCAAATCCTTATTTTTTTAATTTAGTTATTTCCAACAAGTGCTCTCAAAACTGGATGATTAAATAGCACGTAAAATTCAAGAGCAGGAATAAAAGCCCGTATCACCTACTACGTGCTTTTTAATGTTACCCATATTCTCCTTTCCCAAATCGATACTTTCCAATGAAATTCCTATAACAATCTCTTACTAAAATAACAAAAGGGGAAACTTTTCCCGTTAAAAAGATTTTTCGACATTGAAACTAAAGTGGGGGATATTTATTAAATTTAGTCGAATCTGTTCCATATACTTGTGAGATAAAATTTCCTTTAATATTAATTTTTATTATGAAGTTATTAATTAAAGTGGATTAGTTTATTATAAATTAATTATTAAAATTATTAATTGAAGTTATTAATTTTTCTATGTCTATTAATATTTAAAAATATTCTAGTGTACTCTTAGTTATAGTGTATCATTTTTACTTAAGATGAATTTATTCATATTACATTTCTGCAATATCATCTGATATAAATTGCTATTTAATTAAATTTAAGTAAAATATAAAAAATATAATGACCTTATCTGCAACGGAATTTTTGTCGACAGTATCTTTTCGACCGAAGATCTACTGCAAAACCAGCAGAAGGGCTTTCAGTTCACCTTTTTTTTTTTGTAACTACACATTTTAGCCTCTATTTTTGTCTTAGGTTGATTCTCTAGTATTAAGAGTAATTCACTAAATGGAAAAAAAACTTCTTCTGTTGATATTTTTTTCCTCAAAAGTTTGATGTTTTTCGAAAATAATGAGTGAAAAATCATATACCGATTTCCAATCGTTTGAATCTTTTCATATCGATATGATAAAGTTTTTAGCCTGACATTCTTTCTGCAAAATTCGTAATGTAAAAATCATGACGTACAGAATACAAAACTCTACAGGGCAGGTGGGGGGACTTAGAACAACCAAATTAGGTACAAGCTTTATAGACTGGAATGTACATCTAAAAGCGATTTTTTTTTGTAATTTTAATTAATTAAAAAAATTTCTTTGAACTTTCGAAAATATTATATAATTAACATGATTCTTCCTAGATTTCAAAAATTTATTTTTTCAAATAATTTAATTTCGTTGGTGTGATTTTTCCCCCCAACTTTTATAAATATGAAAAAAAACCTTTAAGCGTATTATAGAACAATATTTATATTAATGTTATAATAAGTTGTAAATCTTTTTTATTAATATAACAAATATTTAATTTTAATTTTTCTTCCATTGTTTATAACCAAGTTATGAGATTTTAATTTTTTTTCGCCATTTTAAATAGGTTCCTTTTTAAAATAAGCACTAAATAAAATTTTAAATTTATTCTTAATTTTGTGAAATTAAATGTTAACTTTAGAAATAAACAATAATGAATTTTTTAAAATTTGCCATTTTTTAAATTATTGTTTCTTTTTCTAGTAATATAATCGAATGCATCCATTAAGTTTCTATAAATTGCATAATGTAAAAATAATTTTGCGCAATATGCAACATATTTAATTAGACAAATACAATATTGTTGAATCAATAAAAAACATGCAATAATGTTTTGAATTAGAGGTAAGTTTTTTTTATATCACTAGCATGCTCCATTAATTTTTATTGGCTTTTTATAACAATGGATAGCGGTGGATTTCCAATTAAGCTGATTAGGTAAGCTATCTAGGCCGCTGGACTGAGGAGAGAGGATCTACAGCAAGTGGATTAAAAAAACTATTATTAGTCAAGCTGCCGAATAGATAAATTTGTATAGAGAACTATTTTTATCTTTGACAAGTTGATCAGTTTTCTTTAACATGATTTATTATGTTTATACAGTTATTATAATATTTTTAAACACAGATCGTCTGCTTGAATAATATTACACGCAAACTTAGATTCTGCCGAGTATATATATGTAATGATATTAATCTATTTTAAATCGGAATTAATTTCTTATTTTTTTAATCCCAAATTAGTTAATATTAATTTATTTTAAAATTTTCTCTTATTCCCCGATCCCACCCACTTTTGGTAATGGTACCCACTTTTTATTTAATTATTTCTAACACGCGCTCTCAGAACTGGATGGCTAACACAGCTCTTAAAATACAAGAACAGGAATAAAAATCCGTAACACCTACGGCATTCCTTTCAATGACTCCGTTCCTAAATCGATACGTGTCAAAGAAATCCTGGTAAGAATATCTTAGTAAAACTAATAAAGGGAAAACTTCTCTCA
The DNA here is from genome assembly GCA_026543865.1 of Argiope aurantia. Taxonomy (NCBI): domain Eukaryota; kingdom Metazoa; phylum Arthropoda; class Arachnida; order Araneae; family Araneidae; genus Argiope; species Argiope aurantia. The sequence continues at coordinate 203,030 of JAPMOR010025237.1, forward strand.
TATTCGCTTTTATGTTCTGATGCGAACAGACGTATTTCTGTCTTTGTCCGCATGCAAAAATTATACTCGTGAATTCAAATCAATTCAAGCTTCCTATTAGACTGATTCTCTA
>JAPMOR010025237.1:203241-225199 GCA_026543865.1 Argiope aurantia
AAGTAGAATGCAGGTTCGAGACAGTGAAGAGACTTGGTATTTTTAATTACGTTTTATCTATTCCGAGTAGCAGGCATGATTATATACAAGGAAACGCAGCGCGGCACACACAGAAGTAAGAAAAGGGAAAAAAAGGGCCAAACAGATGACATCTAGCCTTATATAACATTGGATTTCTAGCCAGGCGCCAATCCAATGCACGTGTGACCTTTGACAACTTTTGAAGGGTAAAAGTATCACTTTCATTTAATACGTAGTACTGATGGCGCATTATTTTTACAAAGGGATTAATTAAACCGAAAGTGGAATTGGATCACGAAATAAGAGAATATTTTAGAATGAAATTACTATGGGCTAAATTTAGATAAAATCTTGGAAATTAATGAAATTGAAATTAGAATTAAAATATCATTACATTTATATATATATATACACACAGAAAATAACTAAAATCACAAAATAAAGCGTTAATGTATGGATCAAATTAAAAATATGCTAAAATATTAAATTAAATTGACCAGTTGACGAAAAGAGAAGCCTCATAATACGCAATGTCTAAGACCATGGATTGCCTCTATCCACTGTTGCGCCACGATAAACAGGTGGTTAGGCAGCCTACACTTCGTCGGATTCTATCCGGATTTCGATAACCATTAACCAAATATTTTTTACATATTCGATTTATATGAGTACATACAATAGGAAGAAGAGTCGTCCTTTGACAGATTGAAAGCAGATCTACAATTTTAGCTCAAATACAGCATGCGTCATTTGATCTATCTACCTTATTATATCTTTTAGCTTTAATATTTTCAAAAAATAGAAATAATATTAATAAGGGATTTTTAAAATATGTGGTCTAAAACGTGCATATTTGTCAAAATCTGGAGGTTCAACTTTTTTGACAATAGTTATGCTTTTTGTAGAATTAATATACGAGAAAGTAAATACAGGTCTTTAAAGGCCGAGACTTCCTCACAGCATACAGTTTGAAGAGGAATTTGCTTCTATATTGGGTTTTCTAAGAAGTTTTATCCTCATCATCTGACCGGTTTTTTAACCTCTGCACCGTCCCATAATAGCCCTTATGTAATTCCCAAATATAGTATTTTTCTAATAAAATGCCTAATTTTGCCCACATTGTAAGCTTTATCTACAGAGCAATTTTCGCAAGTCACCTCTATTGGAAACCTAATGATGCCAAAATTAGCCAAGCAAAATTCGCTTAGAAACTATTAGTCTGAATAAGAAAAATGATCGACGAAGACAAAACACATTTTAAATATCTTTATTCAGTAACTGGAAGCGAAAAGGAAAGTGACCTTGAAATGAGCCTCCCTATTGAAACATTCAGATTATATTTGACAAAAAGGAACGAAAAAAAAAAAGTATCCCATCATACATGAATTTGAAATTTTGACCTTGAAAAAAAAGTTCATTTGCATGCGCTATATTTGCTACGCATTTTCAAGATGTCTGACGATGTCCCAATAGCTCTTGACTTTCTATTGTTGCATGCACCTAATTTTCTAAGTCAGATTTGCTTTAAGTGGTTTTGCAACAGGCAGCATTTACGAGGTAATAGTCTACAAGATTGGTTTAAGGAAGTCAGAATATTTTCTCTTTTTCTATATATTTACTTATTTATACGTGCATCATGTACTTTTTAGTATGTACATTCGAATGATAAGGAGTTGACGAGCAAGTTATTTTCATGAAAGACGATTTTGAACGCTCTCAAATTTTGAAAAATTACAGAATTGAACTGCCTTCTGTCCTTCGTTGTGAGCTAAAAGAATTGCTTGAAATTAACAGGGACACATTCGTCACCAATTTATTTTCTCTTTGATTTCTGTCATTTTTTGTCCTTTTCTTTTCTTCACGTTACAGTCCGCATGATTAAAGTTTCGGGACTGAAAAATCTTGAGTTCGTTACCTGTATTTGCTATATAAATTAGCTAAATGCAAGCTAAATCTGATATCTTGAATCAAAAGATCTGAAGCTGTTACAGCGAGAAAGTTTCAAGTGGGGTATATCGACAGATGTGCTAGTTTTATCCTCAGAACACTATTCTATGAAGTTTGTCCTCAAAAGCACTCAATTTAAAAATTCGGCGCTATTATATCTAAGCGAAACAAACTAAATCTTGGTTACATAAACCTCTAATAGTGTGGTCTAATTCATGTTAAATTTATTGAATTGCCCTATAGCTAGTGGGATGTAGAATTTTGGGAAGAAGGTTTGAATTGAAGTGTCCGAGTCTTATTAATTCAGAATTACAAGGGTCATCCTAAAATGCATTAATCGAGTGAAATTACTCTATATTCTACAGGTGGTGTATAAATCAAACTTTTTGCAAAAGAATTATTTTCATAATTATAAAAATTCTAGAAATAAAACACATTAATAGATTTTTTTTACTTTACACGCACAACAGCGAAGCTTATCTGAAAGGATGTAAAGTCCATAATGGGACTGTGAGGAAATCAAATTCAAAAGCGTTTTATGTACGTGGCTGAACTAAAACAAGGGTGTAATGAATAACATGAAAAGCAAAATATACAATTATAAAAATTCAAGGTAAAATATGTAAATATTCTTTCGAACCTCTAACAGCAAATATTCAAAAGTATTAAAAAACTATAAGAAAACGAAAAACAAGAAATCTCAACAACCCAAACAGGGATCACATAATTGAATACAAATAATTATTAGAAGAAACATTTACAAATATGATATCGAAAATACCATGAAGGCAATTCTTGAATCATACCAAATGTTCACACAAATAAAAATATAGACGACAAGAAAGCCACAAAATTATATAAAAATATTTATAATTGTGTAGAACGATTATTAAAAACGATCCATCACTCGGGAATTCAGGTGCCCAAAACCAGAAGAAAATATGTTACTGAAATGCGGAGACTTTTAAAGTGATAATCTAATAAGAACATACAAATACGATAAGAATATCATCGTCTGGAAAAACTACTTCAAAATTCTCATCTGAAACAATTTGATGCAACATGTTTGGAAATCTTTAAAAATAAGACAATTTCAGAAATTTAGCACACACAATAAAAGCATAATCCTTATTTATTTTAATTTTAGCACAGTAAAAGTAAACGGCGATTAAATATATTCATATTCAGTGATAATATGAATTGTTATTGGGTAACGGGAACGTTTAGAAAGGAAGTGAAGGATTCAAGCAACGAAAAGAAAATTCTGGAACAGAGTTTCGTTTCATCCCTTGCCTTGCTAAGAGACCAATATCGATGTATTGAACCAATCAGTAGCATTGAATCCTGATTAGGATGGACTGAAAATATGTGTAAAGTTTAAACGTTGTTATTGTCTCATACTGGTAGAATCTCTTTGTATCTCAATGGTTTAGAAATAGAATAAATTTATAATAGCAGTGGTATTATCGCTTCAAATTGACGTTAAGTCAAAATTTTCTTTCCATACTTTATTAAATTTCCTCATGTTTATTGTAGTTAATATTCAGAATTAAGTATAAATTCATCATAGCACTTTGCAAAGTAAGTTTAAGTATCTGAAGTTTAAATATCTGAAAGAAACTTCCAGAAGATTCTGTAATTTGTATACTCAAAAATTTCGTGTGAATCGGATTTACAAAGTATGCAATGTTTGTTAATACATTTGACTCTATACATGGCAATATTTAGAACTCGGGTATTGTCGTTGTCATTTGACCTGGATCATTGCTCTGTGCCCTTCTCAATATAGCTTTCTTATAACTTCAAAATGAATCATTATTATAACAAAACGGAGCAAAACAAAGTCTCTTTTTTAATCCTTTGTCTGAAATAAGATGTTTGACTCTTGATCTAAATTCAAAATTTCTGATGTTTAAATTTGTAATTAAATTCAAAGTAACAGTTAACTTCAATCAAAAAAACAATTTCAACGCGCTTAAGTATCTCAAATACCCATTATTCTTTTATATGAACTGAAATGACTCATTCTACTTGGAACATATAGTGCTATCTAATTCACAAAATAAATCGACTCGCAGTCAAGAGATTAATTCTGCTTACGTGGGCTAAACAATCTCACGTAGTATAATTTGAATTTTTAGAGAATAAAATATCTTGATTATCATATTATTTTCAAAATTAAGAGATCTGTTCCGATGTAATTTCGATATCGACCCTCAATTCAACAAATCTGCAATTTCTTATATTGCAAGAGTATTAAACGGTTAATATTTAAAAGATGATTACATCCTATATTTGCATTTTCTGAATTACTTCAGAAAGGGCAATTCATTCACCACGCATTCATTTTCAGGTCGAAATCCAATCTAGTTGCTTAAGCAGTAATTGAATCCTTCTCGTGATAAAACAAATCCAAGAGTTTTCCCATATCCCTGAGGATAAAAAACCTCTTAAACCGCTTTTTTTTTCATATTTTTCTTGGTCCATGGCTTACCTTGACACCGAGTGTGAGTGAAACGGTATAAAAAAAAGAGAGTTCAGTCTCTGAAAAAGGCTTTTGGCGATGGCAATTCCAAAACCAACCTTGCTATCTGAGAGATGTCCACATTTGTCTGCGGATGAAAAATATGTCAAGATTACTTTGTGTCAGTGAAAATAAATTATCAGCCAGAGGGAAGGCAGAATTCATTGCACTGGACTTTCAAACAAGGCAGTGCTGTCATTTTCATGCTGTCTTCATACGAGCACTTTCCCTACTTCATTCCTCAGGGTACATTCACTATTGTCCGTCTTTCTACGGACAGCATTTCCTTATTTAATTTGCATGATAAAGAAAGTGAAACAGACTGATAAAAATTATATAGTTTTTACTCTTGAAGTATTTAAAATATAATATTGTATTCATTCTCCGGATCAGTCACCGATAAAAATTAGAAACTGAGTATGATTCTGAATCAATGTATACAAAATCTATTGTTCGTTGTATAACGATGAATGCAGCAACTTTGTCTGGTGATTTAATGAAGAATTTATACTTCAATAAGAGGTTCGTTTTCATGAATCATGTATTGTATAAACGAAGTTTTTGGAATTCCTTAAAATTTATTACACTTTCGCATGCGATGTATCTGACTCAAGCATTGAATTGTAGAAATATCAAAGTTCAAATCTTTTGCTAAATTAAAGAAATAGTTACTCTACAAGAGATGTCTCTAGTAAGTGTATTAAAATCTCAGATATGCTTTCAATCTTATAAATATTCAAATAACAATAAATGCCATCTAAATAGAAGATTAAATAAATTCATGAGTGAAAATGCATGATACTTCAGAGAAGGTTCTTTTTCCAAATTTTTTCTTCTAATTCGTGAAAGAATATAATTAAAGCATCATATTTATTTAAATCAAATAAAAAATTGATTTAGAATATTAGTAAGTTGGGAAGCGCGTTTCTTGGTCATCGGATTGATTTCAAAACTATGAGTTTCAGAAAAGTTATATATAAAAATTGGTCTCATATTTTAAAAATGGAAGTGCAGTGGAATATTATTTCCGATTTCATAACTCAATTTATTTTAGACTGATGGTTAAATGGAGTAAAAGTTATATTTGTCCATACAGGGAATACATATAGTACGAAATTTTAGCTTTCTAAAATTAAGTCTAGATAGTTCAATCTTTTCGATATCGAGCATTTTTCATTAGTTAAATTATTGTTATGCTTATGGTTTATTTATGTACACATGTTGATTTCTTAAACAATATGAAATACTTTGCTGACAAACTTATTTTGATTCTTCAATATCTTCCAGAAACTAACAACACTTTGCGCTCTGCTTTTATGATGGGCGTCTCTACGGATTTTTTTAAAACTACTTTCTTCCTTTACCATTGATCAATAGATAACAGATTTTTAAATTAATTATTCATTACAACTTAAACAGTGATTGTATTATAGCATTTCATATGCAGCGCAACCCCTTTAGTACATTTTTTGCCAGATTTGTCATTTTGCTTTGGTCCCGATTTATTTCTTTGTTTAAAAAAATCTTCATAACGTTAGAGTGATAAAATGATGCGTTCTCTTAAAACCATAGACAAATATAGTTTTAAGAATAATAGATTAAATATTCAACGATTTGATTAGAAATGAAACACAACAAATGGAAATCGTTTTAAAATAAAATTTAAATTTAAGAATGTATTTTCGAATTTTGAATTTATTTAACCGCGTAACTAGATGCCATGTTTTGTGTTAAATGTTTATTATTATCTTCATCCTTTAGAAAAAAAGAACATCTATCGTATGCTATCGTGCTCCGGTGAATTGTTTTTAAAATTAATTGCTATTTTGGCTAAAATGCTAATTTAATTATTAAAAATTCTGCAATTTTTTATAATTCGATGTATGAGCCTCAGATGTTATTTCAATGCAAGAGAATAAAAGAAAAGGAAAATTAAGAACCATAGTAATAATCATGTAAATGCATATTGATTGTTACAAGATAACCAAAATATCTTAATATATTCAACAATGAAAGTTGCATTATATCCTACTGTTTAAATAAAGTTGAAATAGTTGAAATTTTATTAATCTATTCATATTCCTTGAAATTATAAGCACATAGATAAACTGAAACAATTTGAAAATCTTTTTTAAAAAAATATTTCTCTATTTTTTACATTGTGCTGTTAATGTAAGTAGTTTATGGCCTTTTTTGAATCAAGATTCGAAAGTGTATATTTTTCATTAATGCAATTTTTTTTTCGTTTGATGCTTTGAAAAAAATAACCCTGAAAATGCTTGAAAATTTAAGATAGTTTGCTTCGCTATAAAAGTATCTTTTTCCTCAGATGCTGCTTATAAGTAATGTTTATAAATAGTCCATGATTGAACGGAAAAAATGAAAAGCCATCAAAGGTTGGAGGATTGATTTTAAAAGAAAGACAACTTGTGTTTATTTATTGAACAAAAATTACACATGTATGAATGATCTGCTTTAAATTCCGTAATGAGGTGTATAAATTTATATTTCGGGGGAAAATCCTTTGCACAAATGTAAAAGAAAACACGAGCAATAGAGTTCACCGATTTTTTTTAACATTTCACACGCCAACCATTTCTTTGCCAACCAAGATTCAATTAAATAGAACGTCGCATTCGCCGGTTAAATTTAAAGACAACACAATTGCCTCGATTACCAACTAAAACTGGTAACTGTGAATTAAGTTAAGCTCTGTTTATATTGTTTCAATAAAAAAAAACAAAAAAAAACCCGAGTTTTTAGCCTAAAGTGTTCGTACAATCCAATGTCCTCGTAGCGGCGCCAGTGAGATCTAAAGGTTAATTTTCGCCAAATGCGACAATGACTATTGTTCATTTTCAGACGATTGATGCGTCTTTGCGATTCGGTGGTGAATGTTACAAATCTCATTGCGAAGGTTGAATAGAAATGTATTTCACAATTTGTCGTGGTTGCATAATTGGGAAAGAATCCCAAAACCCATCTTGGTATAGATACAATTGTTACATAAAATAATTGGATGTTGCACGTTTTCAAAATTAATTATTACGTAGATTTTCTGTTTTCCAAATTGATTTTCGATTCATTAAAAATAATAAATCTATCATCTCACCTAATAGTGTCATTCTTCGACAACGTTCCTTTGTTTTTCACTTTTTTTGAAGGCGTTTAGATCATACACTCTGATTGCCATGCCATGAAAGTCATGGTGACTCTAAATTAATTAGATTGCTGTCATAATGACTACCGTAATTAATTTTTCTTTCATGAATGAAGAAACTGATGAAAAGTGTGAAAAAAAAACTAAAGCCTAGTATAAAATAATAAGTTATAATTACAATGAAATGAAATTATTAATGTAAAAATAACAATAAAATTAGATATAATAACAATTAAATTATATTAGTATTGTAAATATAAAGATAAATCATAAAGTAGCCTTGAAATGTGTTTCAATGTAATAGAAAGTCCCAGGAACAGATATCTAATACTCAAATGAGACAACATGATAAAGCAGTTAGAAAACATTGATCCACTGGGAATAAACTTTCATAAACGTTTTGTAAATAATTCTATTCAGTTTGTCTTAATAGATTATTTTAGTATCATTTTACTTTTTTTAAACAAATAAACGTGATAGATATGCTTGTTTTATGCATCTTCTTTTTTATCTTGAAATATATCATAAAATATATTGTTTTTTTTTCTGGATATTTTAAACAAGTTTTCGCTTTATTATCAAAAATTCAATTCCTTTGACATTTTGTTTCCTGTATAAATCCGATAATTTAGAAACTAATATATAGATAGTATGTTGTGCAACTGATTTTACTTCATATAATTTTGTACATTAAATCACATACGTTTAGGAATTATTTAAAATAGGGAATCTCAAATAAATAAAATGGTGTTAAATTTTTGATCACATAACTGTGTTTAGTGGAAATTAATTATTTATCAAACAATTTAAGGCTACATTATGAAATAAATTAATTTAATTTTTTAAAATTACTAATCTATGCTTTTGATCGCATAAAGTAGCCATTTTAAGAATTATGCTTTGCCCTTGGAATAAGCTTCAATTTTTTTTATATACATTACTCTTATGAAATTCAGTAACCAGAAAGATTCAGATATAAAAAACAAATATTTAATTCTTTTATTTAAGATAAATTATAGTTTGCGAAGCTGTTGATTTCTATCAATTTTTAAGGAATAATTTTTCATGGATAGTTTTTCTCGTGTAACAGAGGCAACATTATCAACTAAAATGTTGAATATCTTTTTAAAAACAGTTGTATTTCATATCTTTTGAATCTTATAAATTTAATCAAATATGTTTTAATTGTAGAAAAGAAAAAAAGACAAAAAAAAATTTAAAACACAGGCTTCCAATATACAAGTTTACACGATAAGTATGGAGAACAACAACTGGTTTGACACTTCCCCTTTTAATTTCTATTTTTCGAAGTTTCCAGATTTCAGAGAAAAATTGCTGTAAGACTTCCCTAAAGCTCTTTAAGAAATACAATTCTTTAATTTTTGAGAAACTTCGTTGCACACGTCTCTTTAATCAAATATCTGTTGCCATACTTTTGATCATGAGCAAGTAATTTCTAGAATTTAAGTGTAGTTTTTGATAACGATAATTGATTTTCTGAAATTTAACTGACAGATTGCATTGAAAATCGCGATCAAGTAATCCGAGAAGGAAGAAAAGTTTTCTAGATTAACAAGTAACAAATAGAAGATTAAAAATGTATAGCATATTATTCTTGAAAGTATCAAGATTAGTTAAAAAGTCTAATTAGCTTCTTAACTATGCTTCTTAATTAATTAATTATAATTTAATGATTTCACTAGTAAAATTTTAAGGACGCCTGGGATTAATTATTTCCAATTTGCAGGTTTGAAACTTAATCAATGTTTTTACGCCATTTCTCAATAAATATATTGTTATATAAAGAAAGAAATTAGACACTTTTTAATGTATCCCTTCACAACTTGCCTACAGAATCATCTTTCCTCAAACGAAATTTAAAATTTCCATAAGTTTCTAAAGTTGCTGACATAGCTAATCATTTAAAAAAAAAACTAATTATGGAAGAAAAATGCAATTTTGTGATAAATTATGAGTACTCGATTTAGCAATTTAATTTTTATCCTAAATATATTCAAAACGCCTCAATTCAATAGATGAATGATAAGACAGTGAAACAATTTAATTGTTAAAAGCATCTTAACAAAACAAAATTATTGCGAAATAATAAGCAACAAACATAACAGCACGCTGTTTTCCACGTGAGGACAATCAAAACATGTGTTCACTTAATTGAAATATTGTCATTCCCTAATGTAATCGTTTCGACTGGTTCAATGCCAAATATTGAATTTTTTTTGTGAAGAAATAAAATGATATAAAAATGTTATCTCTTCATTTCTTAAGATGTCCCTAGAACAAATATTTATTGCTAAATTGTCATGAACATTCAGTTCTTTCTCATAGTTAATAAAGCTGATGGGCTTTATGCTTCAAAAATTTTGATTTTAGTTTTTATTAATACTTTTCAGTTTTAATTACGGAATTCCTTTTAGGGAAAAATGATTTTCATTTCAATAGTGTTTGCAAAATGCAATACAATAAAAAAAGAAAACCCACTCCCTTAGGAGCCACATCCTGGCATCAGTTGGGAGTAGCCCACCCCATACCCATCTAGATGCCGAGAACCAACCACAATACTGTAAGCTTCTTATCCCTAATTCTGAGATGCACCCTGGTGGGATTGTTATTATTTAAAAGAAAAAAAATGAACAAAAAAAATTGCAGTAGATGAATTGAAATGTATTGATAGTGAAGCACTAAATCACTACAAGTTGTGTGCAATATCATCACAATGTTATTTGACATTTCAATTGCCTTATAAAACCACGAAGATATCGTACCAATATTGTACGACATTTTGAGTGTTTAAGGTATGCAAATGATGTGTGTCGGCCATGAGAAGGTATATTCTTCAACAAGAAGTAAATGAAGGTATAAGGCTGATTTATAATCAGCCTCTTGAAATTTAAATGTTAAGGAAGAGTTCTTAATTAGAAAAAAATACAAATCTATTATTGTGGTAAAGCATCTGCGTAGGTTACAACCGTGGCGGACATCGACAACCAAGCATCTGTTGCCAACATTCGTTTTTACAAGTTAACATAAGCTAAACGATTACAATTCTTTCATAGATACACAAAGTAAACCTTACATTCGACCCCGCTCAAAATAAAATTTAGACAGACAGAAGAAATTTTAAATTGAAGTGTAAAAATAAAAGAAACAAAGTTTTTGATGAAATCATAGTTCAAGTCTCTGGGGAACACAAACCAGTTAATATCTTTTTGATGATGGCTCAGTGGCTCTCATTCTCTTCGTCTGTGCTGTTTTCTTCGATGGTTGGTGAATTTCGTTTAAAGTAAGGGCAAAGATGTAGTACGTGGGCAACCTTGATAAATTTGTTCTGCTGTGCTGTAGACTTGATCTCGTAGCACACGTCCCCGACTGGACGTATAATCACAAATGGTCCTTCGAAAATAGGAGAAAGTTTGTGATCTCCTTTTTTCGGCCAGTCGTACAATACGAGATCTCCTGCCTTGAAGGAATGGAATCTGCGATGGAGATCAAATCGTTTCTGGTTCTCCAAATGTGTTTCATACACATTATTTGCTGCTTCGGCCCTGGCCAAAGTTAAAAGGTCTAGTTGGTCTTCACGTGGCGTGTCATCTATGGAGCTTCCAATGTGAAGCTCACGTGGAAGGAGTGGCTCATATCCATGAAGTAAATAAAATGGTGATTTCTTAGTAGAATTTTGCTTTGTGGTTTTAATTGCGAGTAAGGCATTTGGAAGTAATTCGTCCCATTTATTCGGGTTTTTGTCAATCATTTTTTTTCAAAGAAGACACAATGATGCCGTTGGCTCGTTCAACGATACTATTAGCTTGTGGTGAATAAGGTAGTGTCGTTGATTGTGTGTTTCCATATTTTTGAAGAAACCGCTGAGTGTAACGTGCGGTAAATGCTGTTCCTCCATCTGATAAATACATATTTGGCAGTCCATATCTAAGTATTATATTATGATACAGAGCTTCAGTCACTGTATGAGCGGTGAGAGATGCAGAAGGTGTTACAATTACATAGCGTGTGGCATGGTCAATTTGAACAAGCATATTTGTATTTCCATTTCTTGTTTCTGGCTGACAGATTATGTGGTCAGCAGATACAATTTCCCAAGGTGTGGATGGAAATTGCTGCAAAAGACCATAGGCATTAGCAATACGTCGGTTGACAATTTAGCATTAATGACAGCTTCGAACATATGCTTGACAGTCCTTTCGCATATTTGGCCACCAATAACGTAATTGCAAATTGTGAAGAGTTTTTTGCGTCCATATGTACAACATCATCGTGACAAGCGATCAGAGTTTTCTCTCTCATTGCCTTAAGAATCACTACTACAGATTTCGAATTATTATCTTTAACTCGCACAAGAGTGTTGTTATCGATATTGTAATTGCATATGATTGACATTGTCCTTTTGTTTGGATTTTTTTTCTCTGTGTAAGCGAAAAATATACTGACAAAAGTCATCTCTTTTCTGTTTCACACAAATGTCTGATTCATAACTTGCAGTAACTGTTAAACAAACAGGTGGTGTTGGGAAACATGAAAGGTGATCAGCGATGACATTTTGCCTTCCGGGTCGGTGCTCAGTTGTGAAATCAAATTGAGCCAAATCCACTAAATATCGCGCAAATTTTCGATTAATTGCAAATTTTGCAACTACATAAGCAGTTGTATAGTTGTCTGTGGTGAGTTGAAACTTGTGACCTAGTAGATAGTCGAAATTTTTTAGTTAGGGCCCAATGTACAGCAGTACATTCCAGTTCGTTACTGTGGTAGCGTGTTTCAGTATCTTTTAAGGTACGTGAAGTATATTCAATGACACGACGCTTTCCATTCTGTTCTTGAGATAAAACTGCTCCTAGTCTAGAATAAGATGCATCAGTTTCTACAAAGGTTGGTAATCCTTGTTTGAAATACGAAAGAATTGGAGCAGTAGTAATTGCGGTTTTTAAAGATTCAAATGTACGCTGTTGGCCATCTGTTAAAACTATGGGAGCATTGTTGGTCTTCTTTTCTAAACCTTTTAAAACGCTTGTTAAAGGTTTAGCAATAACAGCATAGTAACGAATATACTTTCGAAACTGATTAGCAAATCCAAGGAAACTACGGACTTCATGAATTGATTTGAGAGTTAGGTAACGTTCAATTGCTGCTATGCATTCCTGATCAGGACGAACACCATTTTGAGAAATAATTCGACCGAAATAGTGATTTCTGATACTGCAAATTGCGTTTTTTTCTCGTGTCAGCTTGAAGCCAGTTTTTTGAGTTGCTTCAAAGATTTTATATATCACTTTGAGATGATAATTGAAGTCATCATGAGAAGTTGATATATCATCAATGTATGTGTTGACATGTATGTGTTGACATTGTGGGGTTTAATCGCTCTTGTCATTGTAGATGGGCCATTTGTGACAGCAAAAGGCAGTCGAAGAAATTCATAATGTCCGTCAGGAGTGACAAATCCAGTTTTGTAGATGTCAATGTCTCTTATGGGAATGCAGTTAAATGCAGATTTTACATCCATTTTAGAATTGTAGCTCTTGCCTGCCATGCGTTGAATAACGTCTTCCATTTGGTCGATTGGGTGCGAATCAATATTTGTGATAGGATTAATAGTGCGAGAGAAATCTACCACAACTCGCCTAGGAGTACTTTCATGAAAGGACTGCTCCACAACGAAAGCTGGTGCTGCGTACGGTGAGTTGGAATGACGGCAAATTCCTTGTTTTAACCATTTTTCAATTTGCGTTTTTAGAAACTGGCGATCAGGCTCTGAAAGTCTATAAGGTCTACATCTAATAGGCTTTTCATGTTGCAATTCGATTTTGAATTCCACATATGGACATAGTCCAATGTTATCATCATTCGAATAAAAAACATCAGTAAATTTTCCAATTACTGCATCAAGTTGAGCTTGTTGAGTTGTAGAGAGTCCTGCGGATGTAGGGATAAGGTTTGTTTCGGATGAAATTATATTGGGTGTTGCTTCTGGCAAAGTAACATCATCTAATTATGGTAGTGAGGGTGGATGAAGAGAGACACAGTTGATGCTGGGTTTCTAAGCATGAATACATTCGTACAAATGAAATGAAGTTGGAGTAGAAATACATAATGAGCCATTAGGGTCGTAAGTGCATCTAGCTTGAACTTATTTTTGCCAATAGAATCCTAAAATAAGCTTAAATGGAAGCTGGGTGCACACTACAATTTTAGGCATCATATGTTCCAAATTACCAACAATTATGTTTAAAGACATCCAACCTATTGGCTTTATTTCATGGTCAACAACTTGGAACTGTCCATCAGACCACGGGTTAATAACAATATTATTTGGAACACAAGATTGTTGAATGACTGTGATATCTGCACATGGATCACAGAGGGCTTGAATTTCTGTATCATTGTTGATAATAACAGGTATTAAGGCACGTCTGTTAGTTTCAGTTCTAATACAATTTATGGAATTATTATTTGCACTATTTGCGGTTGTAGATCTTCCAGATGTCGAGTTGCGATTTTTGTTGTTGCGGCGGGAATTTGAAGAGTTCAAACTTATGGTTTTGACTACTGTGTTGTTATCAGAGCTAGTTGAACTGCTAGAAAATGGGATTTGGGCATTAGTTTGACTGTTGGTATATTGATTTTGTCGTGACGTGTTTCTTGGTTGAGCTATGGTTGAACCACGTGGAGGAGGTGGTAAACTGCGCATAAAAGATGCATGACCTTTGTTTCCACCTCTCCAACAAGTAATATCACGAACATCGTCAGTTACTGGATTGTATTTACGACATTGTTCATCATGTTTATAAGAAGATCGAATTTGAGATTTCGGAGAATGTTTCTTATGCTCTTGTTTTGCACTGCGAATAGCATCAAGTGCAGTTGCCCTGTCAATTAATTCTTCAACAGTATTCGTATTTTGAGTAGCTAATGCAATTTGCCATTTTTCCTCGGTAATATCACCTATGATCATAGAAATACGGTCAGGTTGGGGAATGCTGAAGGGAGCTTTTTCCAAAAGAGCGTCTTTTGAATAAATATAATCTACTAAACTTTCATTATGCCTCAACTTTCGTTCACTTTCGTGAGCCAAAAATTCTTGCATTGTAATACGCCTTTTAAATCTTGAGTCGAGAGCATTTTTATAAGTAATCCAATCATTAAAATTTTTTCCTGTTGTTAATTGCCAATTTTTTGCAGTTCCTGAGAGACAAGAAATAGCATTAGTTAATTTTAATTCGTCGGACCAGTTATCTAAAGTTGAAATTCTTTCAACTTCCTTTAACCATTCAAGTGCATTTTCAATTATATCACCTTTAAATATTTGGATTGAATTTGCAGTGTCATTTGTAGATGTGATTTGAATCACATTTGGATTTACTTGTCTTTCTAAAAAATTTTTTTGCTTTTCCATTAATGTAGAAAGAATAGCTGCGATATTCGGATCTATTTGAGAGGGCGGAGGCATAGGAAGTGGTGATTGTGTAGAAGAATTATTTAAGAGTTCTACTTGTTTTCACAGAGATTCAATCTCTGTCAATAAATGTGCATTATCAGAAATTGTCTCCTCAAAGTTATTAAGATACTGCACTCGAACTGTACTGCACATTTAATTCTTCCAAAGTTCCTTCACTATTTCTTTTATTATTATCCTCTACAATATGCAAAATTAGTTCATTCTTATTTCCAGTTAGCGAAAGATTTCTGAAACGCAATTCTTTTTTCAGTTCAACTATCGTTAAAGTTTGTAACGGTTGCGAGTCTAAAGAATTAAAAATGATATCATCTTTTGTTGACATTTTTTTTTAAATTTCTGTTCACTGTTCTTGACGAAAGAAATAAGTTAGCGAAGATTGCTTGGCGACGTTCTTGTATAAAAAGCAAGCAATAAATTTTGCAAACAAAATAATATTTTTGAATGTAATGCGAAATGAATATTCAACATTCGTTAGAATACTCGCACTGATTTGTACAAGGTTTTATCACAAGTAAAAGGAAAGTATATGGATTTTCTCATAAACTTCACTTACTATGCGTGGGCGGTTTTTGGAATACGTTCAGGCAGAAACAATCTTGGGGAGATTATCATTCCTTGGCGAGGATTCTGAAAGTACTGTTACGAAATTTCTGCCGGGGTTCGTTTGGATAATGGAAGTTATATGGTGTGGAGAACGCTCAATCAGCAGGCAGAAGTAGAATAAAAACAACGACATTTATTTACACGAAGACACACAGGACAGCACAAAAGCAACAGCTATTTACAGCACAGAGACGACTATCTTCAGTCGAGACGTGTAGCATACAACCAGAATCTACTGCAGACAGCACGCGCACAGCTCAGTTCAGCACTAGCTTGCCTCTGTCGCTTCCGAATACTCCGCTCTGTCCACTGTGACTGACTTCGGCTACTCAGAATTCGCTGCTCTCGAACTCGGACTACTCCTGACTCCTCTGTCTTCGACAACTCTGTCGTCTCGACTCCTACTGCCTTCTACCTTCCTCTGGCAGCTGCGGCTGCTTCCTTTTATAAGTCTCGGGAGGCGGGGCTAGAAGCCTCTCAACCAATCAGGAACGTTCGAGGCGTATCTCGGTTCCTACTGGACGGATCGCGAAAATTCTCGAAGTTTCGGGTATAATCTATTTTGACGCCAAAGTCGCCAAATTGGTTGCCAAGTTTGTCGTCAAGCTCAGGGACCTCCGATGTGACACACGGACTCTGTCCATTACTGATGACTGTAAAACTTTCTTTCCGATGATGGAACAAACTATGCTGGGAATCCGATTTGCTGGTTTGTAACAGTACCAAAGAAGGCTTAACGAGTGCGATGTTTTTTTATAAAAATTATTTGAAATTTTCTTTGCAAGTCCATTAGATTCCGGTTGCGCCATATAAGGCTGATTTATAATCAGCCTCATGAAATTTAAATTTTAAGAAAGAGTTCTTAATTAGAAAAAAATACAAATCTATTATTGTGGTAGAGCATCTGCTTAGGTTACAACCGTGGCGGACATCGACAATCAAACATCTGTTGCCAATGTTCTTTTTCTCAAGTTAACATAAGCTAAACGATTACAATTCTTTCATCGATACACAAAGTGAACCTTACAAAGGGACGCACGCCCGTTGGTAATATAATCATTCACGACTTCAATATTTCTGCAATTTAGTTTCCGTGCCAATTTGGACTTCATCTTCAATATAGGTTATCTCTGTGTCCTATGGTTCTTCTTCACAAAGTTTACAACAGTTTACTGTTTCAGTTGTTTCCTTAGTCATCTGTTTGAATGGGTGACCACCTGTTGTTATTTTCATTTATTAACTTACAATTTTAACCATTGTTGGTTTTTTTTTATTAAAGGAATTTTTTACTTGCTCGTGGTTTTTATGTACAACATCTTTAATGGAGATCAAGTACTGGATGCGGATTCGGGCCAATCCACCCACAGATGAATCCAATAAAAGTATTGGCAAGCATTGTTGAAATTCAGAATTCTATTTTGTTGATAGATCATGCTGAGTTTTAAAGACAAAACTTTATTAGCAGAACTTTTCTGCTGGAATACTGATAGAGCAATAAGAAACCAGAAAGAGCACTGAAGGCAATGCGCATTTTAAAAGCATGACGGCAAAATTTAAAAGCCAACTTAATTCTTCGTTTGTAAAAAGTGAAGTATGGGAGTTCTACAGCACATATGATGTAATTACCATCGTTAAAGCAAGTAGTAAATTACCATAGACTATTTTAAGTGCACTCCCTAATAGCCTTATAATATTTCTACGATATCTAAACTACGGCATCGCAGTTCAACGTAAGAAAATGAGTTGTTAAATATTGATCTTACAAGCGGTGATTCTTATTCTTTAGTTAGCACACAGACATTGAACAATACTGAATGATGCTTAAAAATATTCTCAATATTTTAAAATATTGTTGAATATTGAATAATATCGTACGATACCACACAATATTGTGCAAGAGGCTGTACTACCTGGATTCTGTGACGAGTGGCGGATTTCCAACTAGGCAGCTGCCTATGGCCGTGGCTGAGATATGTCCGTAACATGTCAATTACAGAATTTTCTGGTTTCTTTATAAATAATTTTCCTAGTCAAATATATACATCTGGAAAAAAAATGCAAATTCCATGAATTTTAAAATATTAGATAATACTTTATTAAATACAATTAGTGAAAATCTTATATATCCCAATACTTTCAGTGGTTTTATTACAAAATTTGTAAACATTTCAAATCTGCTGCGATAATATTGGTCGATGCCAAATGATTTGGAATCATAATAAATAAATAAAAGCTGAACTTTGTGAAAAAAGTTAATAAAATAAAAAATAGATTATCTTAAAACAAATTATTAGCAAATTAAAAATTCTTTCAAATCTGAAACTAAATGAAACAATTTCTTAAAGAGGAGGCAATTTGCATTGCCTATTGCTGCAGTCCGGAAATTCGCCATTGTCTGTATTAGTGATTGTGACATTCGCGAACTGCAATCACTGAATAATTTTACTCTGAATATCTGTAAATAATAAAAGTTTTATTGTATTAATTTGCTTTGTAAAATCAAACACAATCGTACAATTAATATTCAAAGTTAAGGATTGAAAAATACTATTCATTGGATCTTAATTCTATATTTTAAAAGAAGAAAAAAGGCTTAATGCCAGAGTATATTCCAAAGTAGCATAGATGGTATTTGGCATTCACAGTGATGTTTATACATGTGAATTGACTCTTTAAAACTGGACAGATACAACCACTTTTTTACAATTAAAAAAGAATGGTTTAAGTTTTCAAGTGCCATCTTTTAAATTTAAACTATTGCCTATCACCATAAAATTTGAGCATAATTTTTTTTCTATAAATAAAAAAAATGAAAAATCGGCATTAGAGTAACACTTATTACTTCTAGTTTATCCATTTCCAAACAGTTCCCTTTATTTTTTTAAAAAAAGAATTCACTAATTAAGAACCTTGATGTCAAATTCTAAATTTAGAAGCATAAATCGTAAAAGGCTTCATATTCTTCAAGAAACAGCTTTCACACTGAGGTCCTGCTCTTACAGTTAATGAGTTTTGTCTACATTCCTTTGAACAGCCAAGAAAATGACGAAACAGAAAGAGAGAGAGAGAGAGAAAGAAAAATGGAATGATAAAATTATACAAACCTGTGTGTGTGTGTAGGCTGTTTATTGTTGGAAGATAGCAGCGATATTTAAGTAGCATAATAAAAATACATGTCAATTTTATTCAGAGCACCGTAGCCCAATTATCGTCTGCAAAACAATACAGCCGTCAAACACAACAAGGAAAATAATAATAAAAAAAATACAGACTTCTTGTCCTTGGATTGAAAAGATTAGATCTGGCGATATAAATACTTCAGGAGACGATATGTGTAAAATAGGATACTTAATTGTTCGAGACAAAAAGTGTCAAAGAAAGCTAAGACTAAATAAAAGAGTCGGCTGGCTGGTTGTTAAATTGAATTTCTACCGAACAGGAACTTCTTTTGAATTCGAAATTTTCCCTTCACTGTTCACATAGCAATATAGAAAAAAACAAAAAGAAATAAAAATTATAATTTCAAATGATCCGTTTCATTTAAAGTCTATAGAAATAAATTCTAAATTCTTTGTATAGTTTCCTTATATTCTACCAAATTTATATAAATTTTGGAAACATTTTCTATTTTATTTCAGAGGAAATAAAGGCCCAAAGGTAAATAAGCAGATCTATATAGAAATTTAAGGCAATTCCCATATAATTAAGTATGCTGAAGTTCTTTTCGTAAGATACTGCAATTTTTAAACGTGAAATATTTATTAAATATTTCATATGAATACTTAAATAAATAAATTGTTAAACTTCTTTGTAAGAGACAACCAGTTTCTTTGTAAAGATATATTTTCTCTTTTTACATAGGCAATTATGTACAAGGACTTTAAATATAATAAACTTAAAAAGTATACGTATGTTAATTATTAATGTTACAAAATATCTTCGGATGGAGGATCTTTGCTGAATGTCCTTGGTGTAAAGCAGATCAAGCCTCCTCCAATCACATTCTAAAATATTTAAATTTTACGATTTTTGAGATTTTTAGAGATCCGCTGTTGTTTTTGGACTTTTTAGAGATCTTTGGTTTCATGGAAGTGGTATAGCGCAGCTATACCACCTGGGATTAGAAACAACAACATTTTTGAAAATAGTGGAAATTTTATACCATTTCGAGCAAAAATTATAAGTTTTTGATTATTCCAAGCATTTTTATTTTCCCATTTACAGAAGTTGGAATATACGTTATTGAATTAATCAAATAATTCGGTCTCGAGATTTTTGCATATTGTAAATCACCTAAACTTGTAATAAATCACATTCTTGAGGTTGCGTCTATCTATAAACGCGATAATTCAAACAATACAACGAGTTAGACAAGTGAAATTCGATACATAGGCTTTCCATCCATAGCTATGAAGTTTTGAACCAGATTTGTCAGAACTCCGAGGAAACTAACTTTAAAAAACATCAAAAATATTTTAGTATGTTTTAAAAAAATTATTGTCATTCGATTTAAAATATTAAAAGAATTTTACAATAGTGTAATAGTTTTAAACAATTTCTTTGAAATGAAATGGGAAACTTTATTTGATTTAAGAGATTTGAAAAGATCTGAGTGATTTTAACAATGTGAAAGTATAATAGTTTTTACTTGAAAACCCATGAGCTAAAATTAAATTTAAACAAATCAGATATCCCGAAATGCTTCTATGGGTATGATATCATGAATTCATTCTGAATGTCTGATTAATTTTCGACTAGTTTATACCGGCTTGAAAAAAATATTCCTGTTTCAACCAGCTCTTTATTTTAAATTTATTTCTGCCTCCTAGTAATTATAGATGTGAAGATAAAAATGAGGAAAATATTAATTGATTGTTATTTTTTTTATCAATAAAAGTATTCTTGGAAAGTAATGCATTCTGAGAATCTCCATGTTGCTCAAAATGCTTTTTCTTGGTTTCTTTTGATTGAAAAACATTTGAACTTATTTCCACATCTGTTCCAGTTCTTACTCAAAGATGTATTATTCTCAAGCTACTAATATATTGTAGAAAGCTACTAATGCCATTCTACAAGTTACTAATACAATCAAGAAAAAAATTCGAAATTACATCTAGAATGAAATTTTTCAGATGCTTAAAATTATATTATTGTTTACATTTCCAAATAAGAACAAACTGTTTTTCCTCCGACTTTCTTGTAATTTCCCCTGCATGGTACGTTTTATGTTTAACTTCAAAGTATTTATAAAAAGCAAAATTTTATATAAAGTTACAAATCTGGTGTGAAGACCATTCTGAAAAACTCTTTCTTTTCAAGCTGTCGTGTGCACAGAACAGATACACGGATAGACAAGTGACCACTTCATGAGTCAGTTAAAATTCTGATGCACATTTACAATTTCGATGATAAAACCGTCTTCCAGATTTCATTCATTAATTCTTACCGTTTTGGGATTATCATATTCACAGATGCTCAGAAAGGGACACATTATATTTTGCTTGTATACTTGTATACTTACATTATACTTTGTATTATATTTTCCTCTCAGGGCAGCC
Source organism: Argiope aurantia (assembly GCA_026543865.1). NCBI lineage: Eukaryota > Metazoa > Arthropoda > Arachnida > Araneae > Araneidae > Argiope > Argiope aurantia. The sequence continues at coordinate 224,544 of JAPMOR010025237.1, forward strand.
TAAAATATTAAATTCGTCAAAATCTCGAATCAAGATGTTTCAAAATTATACTGTATTTTCTTGTACACTTCTTTTGCCAAAAAGTAAAAACAAATAATCAGTTTATTTTGATAAAATGTCGCTAAAAAAGAAATTTTAATGCTTTCAATAAAAAGGTAGTTGCATGTAGTAAAAACTTTTAACAATAGCAAAATAATAGATTAATAATAGATTACGCCTTGAAATCTGAAATATCTTAGGCTTTATTATGAGTCGTCTACCTTTATTTTACTTTTAAATTTGTCATTTTTGCAAACTACCTGGTTTTCCAAGTTTATTGGTTATATTTAATGCCTGTCAAATCACTCTGTTTACTGAGTGCGCGAGCGTTTCTAATGGGGACCAGTCCCGTGATATCAGGGGATTATTGAAAACGAAAATTTCAGGTTCATCTATTTTATAGATGAACCTGAATCTTTTTTTTATTCCTGCATCACTTTTTTTATTCGTCTTGCATAATTAATCAATTAATAGAATTCTTCTCCTTTATCTTTCAATTATGGAAGAAATCGCGAAATCACGTGATTAAATATTTGATGAAGCAATTAAGCAGGAATTGAATTTCATATTTCAGGACAATAATATAATCTATTCCTGGAAATGGAACAAAATTTTTT
>JAPMOR010025237.1:225299-242363 GCA_026543865.1 Argiope aurantia
TATATATATATATATATATATATATATATATACTAGCCGCCTTTGGCGAGCAGCCGGTTCGCCAGTATTACCGCTCGCCACAATTTTCAATTAAATATTTTAAGTAACTGGTCTCTTAAAGGATTCTCAAACAAAACATTTTTTATCTTCAAATTTTGATAGTCATACCAAATTTATATTGTTTAGATCGTTTCGTTCAATTTACTATACATATTTTGCTAATTTGTTGCCATTTCCGGTAAAACTTCAACTTTAATTAAAAATGTAAATGACGAAATTGCAATTAATATTAAGATATTTTTTAATAAAACCAAGCGTTTTATTTTATTAATCATCTTTATTGTTATTTATTAATTATTATTATTGAATATGAGTATTGCAAACAGAATCGCTCGGTATTTAAGTCTTATGTTAACTACAAAATATTTTTCATAGTTTATGTAATATCTCAAACAATAATTCAACAAAAATTTCTGAGATTAAGTATAAAATTCAGTTTTTAGTTTTGCTTTCAAAAGGATTGAAATGAAATCAATAATAATATTTTGTTCCTGCTTATAAATATATTTCAAAAATTATGAAGTCTAAATTTAATGCAGTAAGGTATCATATTCTGATAAATATTCTGGACACACCAAATTTTAAATAAATGAATGAATGTTTCTATTTTCCACGATCAACTAAGACTTATTTATGAAGTTTTAAATGTTAAAAATTTAGAAAAACTCACCATTTTCATAATCTTAGGCCAATTAGTCTTGAGAAACCTGCGCGCTTATTGGCGTATTTTCTTTGAAGCGATCGATGAAAAATCTAAAATTATCCTTTTTTTATTGAATAGTGATATTCAAATCTTCATAAATCAGTCAGTTTAAGTGATTTGAAATTAACTCTTAAAAGTCAGTGATTTAGTTCATTGGAAATTAACTCTATGACCACCATAAAATCTGTGCTTTCTCTTGTGGTGTATGCATTCTCCATAATATCCGATCGAGTAAAACATCACATACAAAAGTACTACATAGAAGAAACACATCAAAAGTAAACATAACATTTCAATATTTGCCAAAAACAAAAGAGAGAAAAATGCAATAAATAAGCAGACGATATTTAGAAAAGTACAGATATTTAGACTGGAAAATGAAATTATCTGAAATTAAAAACATTCGCAGACGATATTTACAAAAGTAAAAATATTCAAACCTGAAAAGGAAAATATATGAGTTATTCCATCAATAAATGCCATAAGTTTGTTTACATATTCATTATTTTATGAGTCATTAAATATCAAAACGGATCCGGGACTGAATAAACACCCTGTATAGAGAGTGTAAAAGATCATAAAATAATTTTTCTTGAATTTATTTTTTAGAAAAAATAATATTTCATATTTGTTTCATTTCTTACAGACACTTGCTGAAAATTATAATTTTGCAGATTTCATTTCCAAAAAGATTTAATTTATTTTCAGTTAGATCGTTAATCAATGTGATGGCAACACTTTGAAAAAAGCTATTTTTTTCTCATGAATGCGAAACGTGATTAATCCTCATTTTTATTTTTGACGAAAAAAAAATATTGAAAAACATAGTTAAAATATTTATTTAAAAATTCATTAAAAATAGAAATTTAATTTTAAGATTAAAACAGTAGTATCATTTAAAAGATAAATTTTTTATCTTTAACTTCATGTAAAAATCTTTTTTGTGCGGTAATATTTTCGGAAGTTATAGCAGAAACACGTCAAAATTTCGCTTAATTTTTAAATAAATACAATTCTAGTTAAAAATTCGAAAAAATAACCCCCAGGTGCACATTCCCGGCCTCCAAGGTATACACGTGCCAAATTTGGTAGCTGTAGTTTGAATGGTCTGGTCTGTAGAGCGCCAACACACACACACACACACACACACACACACACACACACACACATTGAGCTTTATTATAAGTATAGATATATATATAACAGTAATAAAAACCAAGTTAGTAGGAAAAAAAAGTATAAAAATTAAACCAAATAAAATAAGAATTCGGCCTGAAGACTTTCTCAAGGGTCACCCTCAGGCAGGGGGGATTTTTTCTGTGAGGAATGTGCTCCGATATTATCGAGGGAGAAGCCTTCAAATTTTCTTTAATTCTTATTGAAAAGCGAATTAAAGTTTTAAATTTTATTGGATCACATTCATGTAAAATCGACAACTACAAAAAACAAACTACTTAAATGTAAGAAATTTGTATGTGATTTTGTGACTGGAATTGCAGTTGTGTATCAAATTTTGGTGCCAAAATGCACTCTGGATTTTATACACTATACTTGGAAGCACAAAACATTCATGGGATGGGCTTCAAAAATATAAAAATAGAGCATACGTGGCGTTCATGGTTCATGGTTAAAAATAATGCTCGGTAAGAAAGGATAATGACGAAGTATGAATTATCCTAGAAAATGGTTGCTTTTCAGTATATTACTCTTAAGACCTTTTCTTTTGGTATTAGTTTTAAAAAAAGTTTAAAGTTGAATTTCGTAAATGGATGAAAAAACAAGTAATATATAAAAAAAAATGTAAGTCAATTCCTACTTAGGTCAACCAAAAAAAATTTATTTTAGTTACTTTTTATTAAATAATTAGAATTAATATAAATATGTATATACATATGACAGAATTACAATATTAAGTGGCAAAATAGAGCTTGGCGACATGGCGATGGATTTGGCGACCTTTGCGACCAAATATAAATTACTGGACAAATTTAATTAATTAATTAATATTTAAAAAAACTGCATTAACCTCAAATGTCATCCCCTACAAGTTAAAAAAATGTATTTGAACTTGAGTGGATGAATAAAAAGTATTTTATTAACGATTGAAAATTTGAACAAGATATATATAGAGAGAGTGTGAGCTAGTAGTAGAAATTGAATAAAAGGTATTAAGGAAATAACCTTAAATTTTTATTCCAATAGCATATAATTCTCTTAAGTAAGCTTTCAACAGATTCTGGTTCTTTATGAAGAGCCGTCATTACGGATCATTTATGTTTTATGCATAGATTCGTTTTAGTTTAGTATTTTAAATTAATGGAAACGCATACTTAAAATTAATCCGCAAGGTTAATTATTCTCAATTTATTTATGAATCCTATTTGATTTCGGAAAATTAGAAAAAAAAACCCCGATCAGCTGAAAGTGAAAAATATCCTTGATGAGGAATTGAAAACATTTCAAGGACTACAATACTTAAAGAGGATAAAGACACTCTTCAGAAATAAGTAAGTAGAAACTATTGGAGGTTGATAATTTGTAATCAATTATCACTCTTAGATTAACACTTTCTTGCTTTGAAAAACATGTTTTTCGATTAAGTCTGGAAAAAATTTATAAACGAAATTTTCTCTGGAAATATTTTCAAATGCAAATTATTTTATTTCTTATTCTTGAAACACGAATATATTATAGAAAGAATTAAAAATGGATAAAAAGCACAAGGTATATCTAGATGAGATTAAGATACTCACTAATTTTTATACTTTTCTAATTTATAAAAACAAAAATTTATTACGACAAAGTGTTTTACGAAAGTTTCAGAAGACAGCAGGGATTCTAAAAAATTCCATTCTATGAACGAATGCTTAGTTTCCTTAAATTTTGCTCATACTTAAGTGAAAAGCGTCGAATGCACCGTAATAGTTTTAAATCGAGCACATTGCACATCTTGCAAAAGGAAAAAAAGGAAAATGAGGCGAGACGATAAACTAAACCAATAGATAATCAGATGTTAGAAGGCCTGCCTAGTTACACTTGCCATATGATTGTAAGCCATGTAGCTTGAATTTGCTTTTATTATAAAGGTGACATATCTTAATGCTTCATATTTTAAAACAAAAACCGAGAAAGCATAAATACTTTTTAAAAATTTTAAACCATGCAATGTTTTAAATTTTATTTATACTTTTATGCTGTTAATCTCATTTTATCTTGCATTTATAGGCATGTTTATTTTCTAGATTCAATGCTAAAATGAAGCAGTGAGTTATAAGTTAAGTTCTAGTTCTTTATTATCATCTGATAAAATAAGTTATAGTCTATAAAATAAGTTATAGTTCTTTATTATCATCTGAGGTCAAAGTCTGACATAGCGTCAATATATAGGAATAAATAGTTTTCCTGGAGGATTTTTAAGTAAAACTACTCAATATTTTTACTTTTATTGGCGGAAAAAGTGGAAAAATAGCCATAGCTTACTCGCCTTTCGCAAAACATTCATTGTTAAAACGCACGTCTGTCAACAAGCTTTTGAAAAATGCTGGAGCAAAAAATAATCAAGAAATATCCAATCGCTATCTGCCTCAGATTCATGTTTCTTTGACGTGCATTAACCACTTAATAGCTAGCATTTTGTTTATGTGATACATCTCTATATCTTTTGAACTTATTTCCAGTCATTGAAATGCTTTGTTCAAAATTCCAAATGTATAGTTAGATATATGGATTGTCATAGTGATTTTTTCCCCTTGCTTTCAAAATTGTCGAAAAGTGTTTATTTTAATACAAGAATTTAGTTCGCTTTAGCTGTATTATCTGTTATTTGTTTAAAATGATATAGCCTATATCCATTGTTCAAAATGAAATACAAAAACCGGTTTAAAGAAAATAAAATTTAAATATGGTCTTTAAAATCTTCTTTACCTTTTTGCCACCGAGGCCACCAAGTGCATGAAATGCGCAGCATCTATCCCCTTATTACTGTATGATTGAGATTTCTTTGACAGCTGAAAATACTCCGCCTTTTTTTCTGGCAACACCATAGAAGTTTCCAAACGTTCTCATAGTTAATAAAAGGGGAGTTTTCTTTTTTTATTCCCATCTCTGAAACTTTTTTGACACTACATTTGATGACCTAAGTTCAATGCCTTAAGTTAAAGGTTAGCATCATTGACGTATATACTCTAAAAAAAAAATACATCCCCATGATAGCATAGAAATATAATGACAGGGTCAAAATTGACTTGACATGCGCTTTACATTTAACATCTAATAAATGTAGAAAGTTTCTTTGACGGATTAATTTACATAGTGATGTAATGCCACCTCCCCGTCCAGGTTCAACATGAAGAAAAACCAGGTACATCGAGATGTAAAGCAATGAAAATGTATTGGTCTCTCCGGATTTACGTTTCATTTATATGTATTTACATAAAGATGGTTGTTTTGTGCCTTTTTATGCAAATATACAGTTTTTGTTCGATACCGATGGAATTTGAAAGATTCGATTATAAAAGAAGAGAAAGATTATTATCCATTTTTCCAAAAGTTAATTGAAAGGTAAAGTAAGTATTGCAAAGTAAGTAAAAATTAAACGTCTTTAATGTTTGTTTAGGTCCATTTTCCTAAAATATTATATCATAATATATATTTTTACGTTATCTAAAATGAAAAACATTTCCATTTTAATGAAAAATTTCATTTCCATACAAAGTTTTCTTTCATTTTAATAATTTTTTATAATTTAATCTAATGGGCAGTTCATAAAAACGTTTTATTGATGTGACAAAATTCAAAGAAATTAAACGGTTCCGTCAAATCATTCAATAGCGTGCTTTCATCTGCGTTCAAATCAAAATAAAAAATTGCATTATTTAGACATTGAAATTTCACTTTTATTTCGTAATATGTGCACTTTATTTCACTTGTAGTAACCTGTGTTTTACTGAATCTATTAAATCAAAGGTGGATTTACACTCTGCTAGTTGCAAACCCTCCAGTAAGACCGCGCATGCGCAGAAACTGTACAGTGGCAAGTACTTGTTCCATTGAGGCAAGAACTTGCTATTGCCCGCTCTCTCAACGCATGCGCACTTTTCCTTCTGCGCATGCGTGAGTTACTGGAATTTTATAACTGACTGAGTGTAAACCACCTTAATATTTTTAAGTCTTACTAAACAGCAAGGTGAAATTTCATATAAATCCATTTCATATAAATCCATTTCATATTTAGAGTTTAGCAGCCAAGAAAGTCAATATTCTGGTTGAGCAAGCAATTCGTCAAATGTAGCTAGTATAAATATAAAAATTCAACAACTATGACAAACATAAAATAACAATTATTTTATTTGACACATTGTATACATCATCATTTGGCGACATGTTTATTTAATTAGTTTCATTCATGCTATTAAATTTTAATCCACGTACATTTAACAATTTAAATAATTTCAAGATAGAAGTTTTATTTCATTTTTGTTTTCAAAACTGGCAACATGAATTGTTGATATTAAAAATAGTCAAATTTAGGGTTAATGAAAGATAATCATTTTTTTAGCCCATAACTTCTAAGCAACTGCAGTTATCGAAAATCTTACTGAGAAAAATGTTTCGTCTTAATGAGAGACTAATCAGTCTAATTTAATTTATTTTTCTGTCTTTAACCTTAAAGAAGTTATAGGGAAATTAGCTAGATGATCCATCTGCGAATTCATTCAAGATTTTTGATGCATAAACAACCTATCCCAAACCGGTTACAATAAAAATTGTTCTAGTTATTGTGTTAACAAGATAACATAAACAAACCGTTACGCACACACATTAGAGAGATCTAAAATGTAAAGATCCATTGAACTCTCGAAGTTGAATTATTTGACAATCTCTTTGTAAATTTTTTATGCTTTAAAATAAAATTCAAGAGAAAAAAAAATTAAACTCAGCTTACGAATGTCTCATATAATAAACTGAAAACAAAGTACAATTTTGGTTTTTAAAACGGAAGTTAAAATATGAAGGGATAGCAAAATCTAACATATCATTTTTCAACTGCGAAAGAACTAATAAATGATCAAAATGAATTGTTAAAATTCTTGACGTTTCCTTGCTTGGAACATGATTGTTATTCTTATCAGAAAATGATCGTTATTCAAATTGCGCTTTAAAGATACGTATTAACAGCACAATATAATTCCAATCAACCGTGTATCTGCATAAATTTAAAAAAAAACTACCACTCGATTTTATTGTTATTGATATACAACACTGAGGATAATGAACCTTCCTTAAAGATATAAGATATGCAGAAAGGCCCTCGAGAAGTTTCTAGATTTGCCAGATATTTTATTCTGAATTTGAAAATATTATGGATTTTTAAAATATTTTTCCTTGTTTTATCTAACCTTTCATAAAGATGTAAATATAGGGGCACTGTAATTTGCTTTTAACCAGCATGCATTTTATTTATAAACATGGAAGAAAATACTTTCATGTCCACATTTTAATTTATACCTTATAATATTAAGATATTTTTATTTAAAATATTTTAATGAGAAAAAATCTTCTAATTTTCTAAAATTTGATTTTTTATTTAAATTATAGTATTAATTTTTCAAAATAATTTTTAAATCTTATAGTTTTTCGGAAAAAATAAAATGTTCCAAATGGATACAGAATTTTTGATAGATGATTATTTCATTTGATAATTTTTAAAATAACTTTTAAAAAAAGATAATTTTTTTAATAATTTTTGATAATTTTTAAAGAAAGATACAAAGTATAATCTATACTTATAATAAATCTCAATAAGTGTGTGTATGTGTGTTGGCGCTCTACAGGCCAGACCATTCGACCTACAGCTATTAAATTTGACATGTGTATACTTTGGGGGCTCAGAATATGCGATTATTAAAGCGATCTTTTTAAAAAATTTAATTGGAATTTTAATTAATTAAAAAGCGGAAAACCTCTAAGCGAAAGCGGAAAACCTCTAAGCGAAATTTTAGAGGTTTTCCGCTACAATTTCCGAAAATATTACAGCACAAAAGTGGTTTTGCTTCAAGTTAGAACTCAAAAAATAAACTTTTTAATGATACCAATGCTTTAACTTATAAATTAAGTTTCGATTTTTAACGAACCATATTTTTCATAACCATATTTTTCAACAATTTATTTCGCACAAAATAAAAATAATCTTTAATCTGCACGAGCATGTCAGTGGGAAAAAATTGGCTTTTTATCAGCGTGTTACCATCACATTAAAATAAGTTCAAATTAAAAAAATAAATCACCTTTTATTGCAAATTCAATATAAAGAAGTGTATTTTTCAGTATGTGTCTGTATGAAGTTAAAAAAAAATTTGAAATATATTTTCTAAAAAATAAATGGAAGAAAAGTTTTCTATGATCTTTTACAATATTTATGTTATTAATTCAATCAAACAGTTTCTTTTACAATATTTATGTTATTAATTCAATCAAACAGTTTAATTTAAGGCAAAAATGGTTTAATATATATAAGATAATCACTCTAATCAGTGTCCATTAGCTAATTCGGGGCATACATCTGCTAACAAAATGGTCTAAATGAATTAAATAATTATATTTTATGTAACTTGAGTCAATAAATACTGCAATGAATTACGAATTTCAAATTTTTACATAGGTCCTCTGCCCTTTCAATCATATTTAACAAAATATTATAAAGACAGTAATATTTTAAATAAAAATTGCTAAACTCCAATCAACTAAATCAATCACCAAAACTGACTAATTTGTGAAATTTGAATATCACTCTTCTATAAAAACTGGCGATTTTCGATCCCTTCATCGTCAATCTACTGCCAAGGTTTCTCGACAGTGATTGGCCTATGATTATGAAAATGTTGATTGTTCTAAAATTGATATATAAAAACTTTATAAATCGGTCTGATTTGATCACTGAATATAGAAACGTTTATTTATTTATAAGTTGAAGTATCAAGAGTATTTCGCAGAATATGATTCATTAGGACACAAAGGCCCTGTCAAATTTAAACTTCATAATTTTTTAAGTACAGTTACTGACTGACATAAAATAAAATATTTTTATTTGCATCATTTGAATATTTTGAAAGAAAAACTAAAAACAGAATTTTACGATGAATCAGAGAAACTTGTGTTGAATAATTCCTTAAGATATTATATAAATTACGAAAATTATTCTGCAGTGCACATTCAACTTCAATGCCGAACTACTCTGCTTTCCTGTCTAATATTTAAAAAAATGGTTGGTTTCAATAAAATTTGTTTAATTGCAGTTTAACATTTCCACATTAATTTAAAGCACAAATTTTATGGATTAGAGAAAGTAGTACAATGAACGGAACTGTTTAAGGCCTACATAAAAGTATGACTGAATCATATAACTACCAAAATATGAAGCTTAAAAATATTTTGCAGAAAATGCTATTAAAGGCCAAGATGTATAAAATGTTTAATTGAAAACTTTAACGATCATTAATATTGGCGAACTGGTTGGTCGCCAAAGGCTGCTAGTAGTCAATAAAGAATGATATTAGGAATTTGAAGACTATCAATTATGATTATTTAAAATTTCTTTAATTCTTTCATTTAAAAGGAATGGCAGTAGTGAAGATAACATAACATTTTCAGTACATGCTCTTTTTTAATAAATAAGAAATTAAAAAATTTCACAGTATTTAAAATTTCACTAAAATCTTCTTTATACTTTATGGTATTTATGAACAAAGTTTGAGGAAAATCCAATAAAAGGCTTCCATTTCTACATTAAACAACTATTCCCGAATTTAAACTTTATTTACATTGATGCTTATACGCGATATTACATTACAAATCAATTCCAAAAATGAAAGATTTTAATTCCAAAAAGTTAATTAAAAGGGAACTATACTAACTTATGAGGAATTCAACTTTATTCCTTAGCTTTATTAACTTTAACTCCGTGCAATTCGAGTCGTTGACTATGGTAAGGATGTGAGTGCGAAATCTAAAAAATATGTAAATAAATGAATGAAAGAAACAGAAATGGTTAACAAGGAACAGTTAACAATAGTTCAGAAACAATGAAATAGTTAATTATCAAACAAATGTCAGACAAAACAGAAAGAGAAGAAGAAAAAGTAAAATATTTTGATTTTACTTTTTAAAATTTTCCTTTGTATCCTTTAGATTGATCATATTTGGATGACCGATTCTATGCATAGTATAGGTTGGAATGTAGAATTTTTCAGAAACTAATTTCATAAAATGTGAAATCTAAGTTTTCTCTTCTTACTGGTCTATTTACTGATCAATAAAAATAGAGTGATTAATTCAAATTTAGAAATTTTTTTCAATCCAGAGCACCTAATCCAGAGACCCTAAAATTAGACGTGCCCTTCTAAATCTTATTACTGTATATGTTCAGTAAAAGTTTAGAAGCAGATTTTTCTTTTCATTTAAAATTAGTATTTTTCAAAATGTGTTTAAAAATATAAATCTAATAAACTTTTTTCAATACGAGATATTTAATTAGGAACACATTCCCAGAGCTTTGTAATTTGGGATAATAGACAAAATTCGATAGTTTCCTAAGTAATCTTGGGATTTTGTTCACTTTACAGAAAAATAAGGATGCGATGATTAAAATTCATCTTTATTCCAGAACTCAACCTAAATGAATTATTGGAATTCCGTAATCAAAAATGAAGCATCAAACAAAAAATATCGATTGAATTCCTAGTAAAATCAATACAATTTTTTTTAAATACTACAAAGCTTCATTTCAACTTAAGTATGTAAATTGACCACTGAATCTCAAAAACCAATATTAATATTTTTTTGGCAACTGTAAAAAAAATTTCATATACAGTAATAACCCTGAAGTTGCGGAATAATTCTTAAAAAAGCGCGTTAAATCGAGATAATAAAAATACATGCTAATTATAAGAAACAAGTGCTAATGGAAAATAGCTGATAGCTGATTAACTGATTAAAAAAAGAAATATGTAATAAAATATAAGATTTTTATAATATGGATACAAAATACAGAACATATTAAAATAAACGTGTTCACAAAATAAAGTTATTTTATTGTCATGTTAAACAAACTCGTTTGACAACTCAACGAATTTCCTTTACTTAAAATTTCTAAATAGCAAGCTAATTATTTTATATTTCCTCGATTCCAATGCTTTTTCTTGATGTCCTGAATCCTTTTAACAATCAATGAGCCCAAGAATTTATATTCCGTTATGTAAGCTGGACAGAATAATTACTTGTAAAGTAATTTCAATTTGTAAGTTTTGAGCTGAAACATCGAAGAAAGTAATTCTTTTGTATTGTGACATTAATACAAAATATAGATAATATCATACTTAAATTACAGAAAGCATGTTTTTTGTACCTAAAGCTGCAATTTAATAAAAAAAGCTATCTTGCGCTACTATAATTCATTCACCACTCATAAGTGCCCATTCAGATTAAGTTAAATTATCAAATACTGTTTTTTTTAATCGTGGCTATAAGACAATCTTCTTTGTTGATATCAATAGAAAAAAATGTTAAAAAATTTTCCATTGGTCAAAAGGAGGGGGTGGAGGACGGCCTTGATACTTTTCCTCTTCCCAACTTTCCCTTATAACTAAACGTTGTGGGATCTCTCAAGTTAAGCTTTCCAATACAATGCAGATAAATCGAATGTATATTTTGGAGCTCTTTCTTTTGTTCGATCGGGTCTAAAATTTTATAGGCATATACAGCAGTGATGTCTTCTTTTGTATTCACATACATACGAGTATTGTATTCACATACATACAAGTAGACAGACAGACAAATAGTCAAACGGTTAACAAAATTGGTTCAGACACAGAGCGATCTAAAATCCTAGCGATAAAACCATACGCTAAATTTTATTTATGTAGTCAATTGGAGTTTTTTAATGTTACGAGGGCTGTCTAAAAAGTATCCGACCTTGAATTTTCCTGCGTACGGTAATGATGCTAGAGCGGAGCCTCCGAGCACAGTGGAAGAAGACAACCTAATTCGCATTCTTGAATATTTTTCTCCATATTCGAGTGCGTCAATCACTGCCTGCTGGCCGTTGAGTAGGGTGCTCTTATAAGTTTTTATCGGACTCTTGATTTCTCTTAAGATGACCGAAATAAACTTTTTTGGTGAAGCACGGAATTCTAGTCGTCTCTCAACCTCTCTCCTCTCCAGATATGGCTCCTTGCGACTTCTGATAGTTTCCGAAATTGAAGATGCCGTTGAAAGGATCCTGTTTTGAGAGTTGAGCAGAGATAATGCAAACAACGAGATGAATTTCATTTCATAAGAAACCGTCCAGGAATGTTTTCGGAAGAGGAAGGATCGGTGGGATAAATGTGTGAAGGCACAAGGGGCCTACTTTGAAAGTGATCGGGGTCTCAATTTATTCACGTACGTAATATATTTTTTTCTGGCCAAAGGTCGGATATTTCTTCACGCATACCTCGTATGTAGTTTGCATATGCACGGATAGACAAATAGAAAGATTTCTGTTCAACAAATTTTACTTTAATTTTGATAACCAGTAGAAGGGAGTGTACTGAGAGACGAGTTTGCTTACTCAGGATAACTTGAACTAGAAACACCTTTATAATTCTAATTTAATCTCACAAATCATAAAAATTTAAAGCCCAGAAACCATTTTAATGCTTTCTTTTGTCATATCCCAATTACTTTCGAATAAAATGTTATTAATGATTTGGATTTAAGAGACGTTTCTCAAGTAAAAAGGTCTGTTTATGCCATTTAGCTGCTTGGCAGTTTCTCAGAAATAATCTCCTAAATGGTACATTGTATGGTTTTTGTATGCATATATTTTCAAGTATGGAATTAATTATACATTTCAAATGGCAATGTTTTTTTTTAAACTTCTAGATGTTATTTTATCTGCTAGTTAAATGTAATCTATTGAGGCAGGTTCTTTGCTTGGTTAAGTGCATGGAGGAAGTATTGACAGCAGTAATTAACATTCCGAATATAATGAAATACGCATTTAGTAACAGGTGCTTTTAACTGAATTTTTCGAAGAAATATTTTCATTTCAAGGTCGTATTTCTCCTTTTGAAGACGCACTGGCATCCATCTAATTGTCTTTGAAAAAAGGCAAAAAGAAGAAAAAATCAACCAGTTCCGAATGCTTACAAGCTAGACATCATCTAAAGTTATCTTGAAAAACGATTACGAAAATGACAGACAATACATTGTTTCTGACAAGGGGAGGGTACGGGGTTGAAATGTGAGATCGGGATGAGATTTAGTATAAGGATAGTATTCATTCAGAACGTTCATTCATGAAAATATTAAAAAACAATGGCCAGTCAATTTCGAGGAAATGGTTCTCAAACTTTTAGTAAAGCTTATATACTGATAACTTGGCTCCGGTGACGATGATCTCGATGACATGGTTGTCTCGTGTACGGAAGTTCAGAGTTCGAACCTGGCCAAGATTTTTTTTAATAACTTTTATTCAATTCACAATTTACAAATACTCTTACAAATTCATTAATTAATATGTTTTAAATTTTTTTCATCCAAAATAAATATTTATTATCAAAATACATAATAATAAAATTAAAATTTTAAAAGAAAAAAATTATAAATACAGATACATTTTTTAAACAAATAAAATTATTTAAATTTAATTAACTATTTACAGATAGTTTTAATTAATACACTAGTTATATTTATGCAAGTATAAATGTTTATTATTTTAATACTGAAATTGTAATTTAATATTTAAAAAATAGCAATAAATATAACATAAATGATGATAATTATTAATTATAAATACTCACATCGTAAAAAAATTATCCTGTATACATTTACTTTCGATTATATACAAGAACCAGAATGGTAAATCTAGTAAAAACATTGGAAACAAAATATATTTCGACATCTTGCACAACTGATAAATGATGATTGTCCACAAGAGCAAGATTTCTTTAAGAGATCTATGGGAAAACAACTTCATTTGCATTTAAAAATATCTCTTTCATCAGAAAGTTGTGCAGTGTACAATGCATACCTTACAATCTTATTAAAAATTGGTGATGACACTTGATTTCTTGATCATTTGGATTAAATAAGAATTTTGTATACTCTTAATACTTTGAACCATATGCCTACGCATTCAATAAATTAACACCTGCTCTCTATTATTTCTTTTCATTACTGCAGTTGGGGGAACGTTGCTTACATATTTAACAAATATCAGCTGCTCCTTTCAATTTTTGATATAAATACAGCTACGTTGAGTTAGAATTGATAATTTATTGTTATTAAAATCCAAGAATTTGAAAATTAATTGTTTGAAAATGATGCAAGCAAATTAAATTATCTGTAACCATTAATGTTACGTTATCAATTATTTTTCCTTTAAACATTAAATTATAATTTAAGTATTAAAAGAATAAACATTTATCCTTCCATAAAAATAAGTAGGATATGAATTAAAACTATATGCAAATAGTTAATTAAATTTAAATAATCTTTTTAAATGAATTTGTATTTATAATTTTTCTTTTAAAATTTTAATTTTATTATTATGTATTTCGATAATAATATTTATTTTGGATGAAAAAAATTAAAAAGACATTAATTCAGAGTTTTTGTAAATTTTGAATTGAATAAAAGTTATTAAAAGAGAAAAAAATTCCTAGCCAATTTCGAACCCTGACCTTTCGCATACGAGACGGTTACCTATACACCCATGCCATCAGAATCATCGTAGCGGGAATCAAGTTATCAGTATTTAAGCTTTACCAAAAGTTTGAGGACCATTTTCTCGAAATTGGCTGACCATTCCGTTTTAATATTTTCATGAATGA
Organism: Argiope aurantia; assembly: GCA_026543865.1. Classification (NCBI taxonomy): domain Eukaryota; kingdom Metazoa; phylum Arthropoda; class Arachnida; order Araneae; family Araneidae; genus Argiope; species Argiope aurantia. Next base: position 239,934 of record JAPMOR010025237.1, read on the forward strand.
ACATTCTAAATGTATTTTATCATTATACTAAATCTCATCCCGATCTCAGATTTCAACCCCATGACCTCGCCTTGTGAGTATTTTCTGTATTTATTTACGGAAGATTTACATTTTCCATATGCGATGACAGTTTGTTATTAAAATAACACTTGTGAGATATTGGAAGATACAAATCGAAATTACAACACGCAGAATGAATGATTACTAATCCAATTTTTCAACTTGTCAACTTGTAGATTTTCCTTGTGACAAAAGAGGTAACTTTCACGGGCAATGGATGAGTTAATAGAGCTGCTGCATTCAGTAACGCTGTGAAAAGAACAATAAAATCAAGAATGGAGATTTGATTCTTACAAGTTGTTAATAAAGCAGCAGGAACGTCCTCTTTTTTTTCTTTTTTGTATTCCTACTTGCACAATATGGCGCATTTTGTGATTAATTCCGTCACATAGTGAAGAACGATTTAGTGCAAATTTGATCTAAAATATTTGGTGGAAAAGCTTCGAATGAATTTCTTACTTTTCTTCTTCCACTTTAAAGTTATTGAATTACAGGGAAAAAAAACATATTTTCAATGATGCTTTTTTCCCCTTCTCAGAAAAATTTTAAAATTCGTTAAAAAAATTTCATTATTATTTAGAGACATCATCCAAACCCAAACCTAAAGTTTAAACTTTTTGAGTATTATAATACTTACTTATTATGTACATTACAAGAGTACAAGAGGGCATAAAAATATTACTATGATTAGATTTGGAGTTATTGCATTTCATAACGCATTTTCGAATCATTTTTTTAGTAATTCTCAGAAAATTTCCGGTTACTAAGAACCTTGTGTAAATGGATTAGTAACATTACACAAAATATTTTATTACTAATTCATCCATTGAAATTATTACTGTACATTGTCTCGAAATTTTTCCAAAATAGAATTTTTATTTTTATGTGTTTTATTTTGTTTTCTTGGAAAATTTAAAAATCTTGGAAGTTTTAAAATAGAGATGAATGCATTTTTTGCATACTAACTAGCCATTTAAGTTATTAATAAAATATAATTATTTCATGAAAATTAAATTAATTTTTACATACTTAATTTCGTTTAGAATTTTTAATTATTATCTCTGTTTAATTATTATCTCTGTTTAGCCCTTTTTGAACAATGCAACGTCTTATTTTCAATCAGCAATTAAAAAAAAATGATTAATATTTTTCAGTTAATCTCTGTGAAAACTAGATTATAAATCCGAAAATTAAATAAAAGTAAACAATTATCACCTTCATACTCAAAAATATTTTTAAGATTCATTAGTAATTTATACAAGATCTAATATAATCCACTTTAAATGAAAATAATTACTCATTTTAATATCAATAAAAATAATTATTCATATTAAGGTGTCTGATGAATTCAAAATTATATAGATTTAAATGTCTCCGTTAGATAGTAACAGCTATATTTGTTTATTGTTGTCATAAAAGCATGAGCAAAAACAGCATGCAAGACAAGCTTTTCTACGCAAGATTCTAGATTGAGATGGTTAGATTTTCTGAATATCGATCCATGACGTTCTTGTATTCGGATAAGCAGTCGATGATTCTAATTAGTGCATTATTGGACGCGACTTACAGGTATTTAAGTTGGATAAAATTGAAAAAGAAATATTCCTACTGTACATAATTTCATACTGAGACTAACAGTTCGTAATCGCCGCATTTCTGTAGCGTCAAGGAGATGCATGTGTAGAGAAGACAAATCAGCACAAGCTTTTCACTTCTTCGTATGTTTAGATTCGATTATAACATCAGGATGTGATTCTTCTGTAAATCCGTGGTTTTCTGCTTTCTTTCGGAGGAGGGTGAATTTCTCAACTTCTCCCGCTTTTTTAACGGAAAAGAATTTTTACAGTTTATTACATGGTAAGAATTTCCTACAGCGGTGAGAAAATGGAAATTCTTTCTTTCTTTCTACACATCCCTCAACACTCTATTTGGCAAAGATGACAAATTGCAGAGAAATATTCATCAGAAAAATGAGGTCCCAAGTTCCAAAAAGTTTTCTACTTCTGAATCTTGTACACAAAATGAAGCTTCTTATTGTACCAATGTGACTGATGCTACAAACAACGAAACGCCAATTGAGTCATACCAATTAAAGATCTGTAAATAAAAATTAAAAGCCACAATGTGTCTGAGATGTGTCGCAAAGGTGTATTGAGCATTAAAAAATGTTTCCTAATTTATGGCTAGTGAGGTATATTTACAATAACGTACTGTCTTTCCTCTCATATTAGTAGTCTTATATGCATGCATTTGAATTTGCCATGACAACGTTCTTCTTAAAGTACTAAATTGGAACTCATATGCTATTGATTTCTCAAATACTAGGAAAGTACACTGTAAAATACATTGGGAAAATCATATGCTATTGAT
>JAPMOR010025237.1:242373-256502 GCA_026543865.1 Argiope aurantia
AGGAAAGTACACTGTAAAATACATTGGGAAAATCATATGCTATTGATATTTCTTACTTTTATAAATATTTTGAAATGAATATAAAAATCAAATGGGTGTAGATTTGATAATTATTTCTGCTCATTAATTATTTAACTCACACTTTTTTAATGTTTTTCTTTTCCATTTCTTTTTTTTTTTCTTGCCTTTTGATCAATCACATCCTTATAATATGTAACTTGATGATGATTACGTAAACGTGCGTTGTCTTGTATCCGAAACCGAAACCACATCCCTAGAACCACAATTAAAACTATTAAATTACGGGTTACAACCATTTCTTTGGCAGTCACGATTTCTCCGCCGCTTGTCCTTGAAAAAACTTCCTTTTTTTTGGTCTTAATTACTTACTCTCTCGCCTCTTGCCTACTGCTTATGTTGTAACAACGCCCAGCAGTAGAACAGAAAGACCGTATCTGTCCACCGAGGTGTTTCACCGCATTGTTAGCTCACAGAAGTGCTCGGCCTTCTTAGACTGTTTGCATACATCCCTTGTGTTGACTGAATCTCAGTAACCTTGGTCTTCTTCCTGCGGCCAAAATATACGGGTGAAGGCGAGGATGAAAAAACTTTGTACTGCGAAGTGGCAATACCAGATGGACTCGGGTGATTTTTTTTCCTGCTGAAGAAAACCCAAGTGGAATTCAAAATTTGGTTTGCCCAATGGTGAATATTTGCGTCATGGCATGTTTCCATATAAAACAGCAATTCTGGGCTGTCCATACTGAAATAGCAAAATTCATGAAAATAATTTGCTATACGTATATTGTTGTCGTTTAGAAGTTTTGAAGTTTACATTGACGGACAGAGTTTCGAAAGTGAACCTTAGAATTTTGTTTATGATGTTTTGTCACGCTCCTTCATACTTAATACGTGAAAAATATATTAAATGTCTTTACTATATCGAATTTCATACTGACTTTGAAACAAAATTGTTTCTCCTGAGACCGGTTTCATGAGGTTCAGATTTGTTTAACTTAAATAGTTGTTCTTTTACTTCGATCCGGGTTATCATAAATATTTTTGAAGAGAAAGGATCAATGAAGATCTAAAACTCAAAAACTAAATTCTACTGATGTAAATGTAACTGATAATTTCGCCAGGATTTTAATTGAAGTATGACCCTAGATATAACGAATATCAAGAATATTAAGAAGGATTTCTATATTCATCTATTATTATTTCCGAAAACAGATACTGCCTATAGAAAAATTCTCTCCACACGATATTAAATTTTTAAGTATACCTGAAATTTCATGCAAAAATAGTTATAATAGTTGAATTTTCTACTGCAAGAGGCAAGTATAAAATTTTAGCTAACAATCGTTCAATAATTTTCTGAAATATTAAAGTCATTATTCAAAACAGCAAAAAAATTCTCATTAAATAAAGTTAGTTTTATAAAATCTGAAATAAATAAGGAAGAATTTTTCAAAACCCTCTCGGTGAGCTGCAGTGTTGGTTCGAACAGTGTAAATGTGCAACAAACATACATGTCACAAAAACGTTTCTTATAAACATTTGAGGGTCGGTACTAAGAAAACTTTAATATGGCTCTTAACTTTGAATACTAATATATGCACAATCAAGTATAACATAACCAAATGTAAAAACAATTGATAAAAATTAAACATTTATTTTCAATTAATGAAACATTTAAATTGTGCTAGAATGAAAACCAATCTTCAATAATATTCATTTAAATGTTTTTTGAGCATCTATAATTAATTTAGTCACGCATTACAATTCAATATTTTATGCAATACAATTAAAAATTTTCCCAAGAAAGGCTGATATCCGTTCACAGTCACATTTGTTACAAATCTTTCATTGAAAAAAATTTTGTCATAAAAAATAATAACGTCTTAATATGTCGAAAAACAGGTTTTCAGAATGAAAAATATCACGTTTCATACTACATAGTTTTTGCAATTAATAAAATCTTCCACCTGCTTCTGATTCGAAATGCATGTCAAATTCGTTTGGACTTTAGAAAAGTCGTGTTAATAGGATAAAAGCAAGGGCATTGACAATCCTCTCGTAATAAAAAGATTAAAGTTTTCATTTAATTATTTTGCAGACTTTTTATTAAGTTATGTATTTTCTGATTTCGTAAACACAAAATTCACCTTTACTGTTAAATTGTAGACATGTATTTCTTTTAGTTTTCTTGGTCAGCTGTCCTGTGTAGTATTCAAGATTGCTAGTCCTTATGTTACACTTTTACAAGTGTTCTATGGCTAGTTTTCTTTCACTTTACTAAATCCTGTTCGATTCTGTGTATTTTTACTGATAACGTTTTGTGGTCGCAATATATTTTCTTACCCTTCTGTGTGTTTTCTATGAGTTTGAGTCTGTATATATTAAATGATGCATTATTAAAAAGGAATTCTTTAACCTCTTCTATATTGCCTGTTCAAATTCTGTAACCCTTCTCTATTGGCTCTGTATAAGCAATATTTCTTTCTTTGGGCTGATTTATCGCTACTTTATTCATCCTGTGGATCAGGATTGTCAAATTTTTTAAGAGCTGCACGGGGAAGTCCCTCCAAATTGCGGGGGGGGGGGGGGAGGCTCAATATAATTCGTTATAAAACTTAGAAAGGATTCAAAAATATTATTAAAATTTTTGTACAATCCTAGTACGATGAATAAAATAGCGACTGCGTTCTTAGACCTATATTTTTCTATAAATATAGCATTTCTAATATCTATAAAATGTATATATGTTTATTTAAATTATAACAGTGGGTCAGATAGAACTTCCTAGTGGGTCGTAGTTTGCCCATTGTCGTCCTATTATACCCTCTCTTATATTATGTTGATAATAAAACTAAAACAAGAATGTAAAACCTGCAGAAGGTTGATAAAGGCTATACATCTTCCTTGCCACCTACTTAAAAAAAGAAAGGGAGGTTTCTAAATACCTGGATCCCCCCATCAACCTCATTAAAATGTTTTCACCTCTCATCACCCCCAAATTTAAGAATTACTGTATGCAATTTAAATGGCAAACTTAATATTGGCTTTCTCTAAATTCATTTGGCAACAAGAGGTACTGGAAAGATCTCGGATTTGGGATAAGAGGATTTTGGATACGAGATGCGATTTCATGGAAGATCCACAATAAAACTGCCCTTTAAAATCAAATATCGAGAAAGCTTGCTGTGTGACGCTCTCCTTTCACTAATCAGGGTTCAGAATTATGATATCAGCCTTGAAATAGTTCATACATAAAATTTTGACTACGTTGCAATTTCTGTATCGCTTTGTTAATTAAATCCCTGTTTCATTCTGTCTTTTAAACTTCATATGTTATATAAAATAAACATATAAAAATTAATCTAGGATATAAAGAACTCTTTTTGAATTTTTATATACTGGATTGTATGAATATAAAATCTCCATAACTTAAGAAATTTTCATTTTTTTTGGAAACTAATAAATCAATTAATTTTATTGTATATTTTTCCTATCATGCTTTATTTTCACAAGGTTGGGTCCACTCTATTTATGTTTTTATTTGGTTGTTGAGTATAAATGTCAAATAAAATAGCTGAATATGTTTCGATGCCTTTTTATTTCACTTGACTTGTTTCATGCTTGTAAAAAGGGAATTTTGTAATCTATGTTTATTTCACTTCTTACTGGTTTTAAACTTTATACAGCCAGGCATTCTGGATGATGCCCTATTTTAATATTTTTATAGCTCAATTATCGCTTAGTTCATTAATATAATAAAATTTCGGTTACATACTAGTGACGTCATCTAGAAATGAAATTTGACTCAAAATTGATCTTAAATTTCCATAATAACAGGCAATAAATTAAAAAAAATCATTAAAATTTAGCATTAAACCCATTTTTAGCATACTTGTTTGAAGTGTGCTCATGAAAGCTGTTTTTTTTTTCCCATATGCTTTTTTCTTTTTTCTATATGCTTTTTTTCTATTTCAATATGCTTCCTCTCTCTCTTGGGCTGTGTAAACATTTCCTTGATAACGTTCATATTCAACGACAATATATGAATTATTGATGAAATCGAATGCTTATTAATGAGAATAAATATTATATGCCGGTTTTAGCGTTCAATCGGCTGTATTTTCAACAGCTAATTTAACACTTTTACATCCCACACGCATGAAATTTACGTCTTGCAGAATTATAAGACAGGATGAAAATGCTTTGCGTAGGTGATATCTTCTTTATCAAAGGGACATCGTGCCTATCAATGAATTCATAATCCGATTTGATGGATATATCGATAACAATTTTCCGTTAAAACCAGGAAGGATTTAAGTAAAGATAAGAATAGATAAGTAAAGTTTAAGTAAAGGTTTAAAAAATGTAGGAACATATGGTAGACAATTCTTCTTAATTTAATCTATATTATAAAGTTTCTTAGGGATTGTGATTGCCATACTCTATCTATCTCTACAATAATAAAAGAACATGCATGTATCTGCCTATTTGCTGGCGCTTTTCAGAACACAATGTTTAACTTAGAAATATCATATTCCGCATCAACATACTTTAGAGAATGGGAATGTGCCCTTAGGAATAATTGCTTTTTGAAATTTTAGTTAATTAAAATTGTCATTTTGTTTATTCCTCAATACCCTCCGAAAATATAATTTCACAAGATCAATTTTTGCACCATTTTAAAATTTGAAAAAATACATTCTTTTCTTTTTCGTGATATAAATTTAATTGTCATGTAGAGTTCTCTTGAATTTTGACAGTTTTTAAAAAATATTTTTTTGCATAATTTTCTACTATGTATTGCAATTTTGTTCTGAGATTCAAATCGTTTTCCTTGTTTTATCTAAAATTAATCGCAGAATTATCTCCCATTGCTAGGCATTAAGGAAAAATGATTGTATTTAATATATATAAAAGGAATCTATTAGAATGATCCATATACAATGGACTAAACAGATACAAGGCGGCTATAACACATCTAAACAAGTGTAAAGGTATTGAAATAGCACGGCTCTAATAATTATTACATTGCGATGTTTAAAAATACTTTGTTGTGGGAATTGTGCCATCAGTTAGACATAAGACATTTAATTGAAATTAAACTTGATCAATATTTCTGATAAACTAGCTGGTTGTCAAGGTGGCTAGCACGGAAAGAATGACAATAGAAAACTTCGCTTATTTTTACTAATATGGCATCATTTTTTTTTACTAAGTGTTTCTAAAAATACATCAAGACATGGAAACTGTTCGTACTGCAATAGTAATAGTTTACATGTCTTATAAATAACTATAGCGAAAAAAAGTAGTGAGACGCCAATTCTTACTGCGTCTTGATATAAATATGCCTGTGTTTCATATAAATGAAATCAAAGAATAAAAGCAAAAAAGGTGTTCTCCTTTTGACTACTTCATATATTCCGAATGAGAATTCGTGAGGTAATCGTATATACTGTTGCAGCCTGGTGGAAGGGCACTAATAGACAAATGCAAAAGATCAGTAGGGTACAACGTAAAGCACTTTTAGCAATAACGGGGGCTTTTCGCACAACATCTACAGCAGCTCTACAAATAATTAGTGGACTTGAACCAGTAGATCTGATATGTGATATTGAAACCGCTTGGTATTGGATAAAAAAATCAGCATAATGACATCAATATTCTTGACCAAACAATTCAGGGCTCTAAAATGATTAGTTATGGAAATAGATGGGTTCCCCCCAGTAAGATTGAAAAGATACAGTGGGTTGTTTCTGAAGTGACAGCTCCGCTTTCCATCAATACAGATGGTTCGAAAATGAATGAACAAGTTGGTGCGGCTTTTTGTGTTTTTGAGGGCGAAGATAAAGTTGAAGAATTTCAGTATAGGCTTGAAAATCACTGTTCAATTTTTCAAGCAGAACTTTTTGCAATATGGCAAGCTTTAAATTGGAAAAACTATAATGAACCGTATTTGCATTATCATCTATTCACGGACAACCTTAGTGTATTAAAGGCTGTTGAAATATTCAATCCCAAAAATAATTCAGTAGAAGATGTTAAAAGTCTGGTAGATGGTAATATCTCATTACATTGGGTTAACGCCCACATTGGCATCAAAGGTAATGAACTAGCTGATCTGGCTGCCGAAGCTGCTTCACTTAAACCTGCAATAGACTATCACCTTGGAGAATCTGAAAGAACAATCAAAACTCGTCTTCGTAAAATTCTCATCGATGAATGGCAATTAAGATGGGAAAATAAGGAGAAAGGGCCGGTTTACTTTCAGTATCTTTTCTCTGGTAAAAAGAAATAGATGTATTGACAATAAATATTTAGCCCAATTAACTACAAACCATGGATTATCTTAAAAGATTCCGTTTGAGAAATTGTAGTTGTAGATGTGGTAATGATTATGATGACATTCTACACTATATTTTCCATTTCCCTAATTTCATCATTTGAGAAAACTTATTAAACCTCAATTATATATTTACCGAATTCTATTAAGCAATATATTGACTTTAAAAGCTCAAAATATTTTGAATTTCCTATATCATAATGAAAACAGAATTTTCCAAATTGAACAATAATTTATCCTGGTTTGTCAAGCACCGTTAAAAGTGGACAGTATCTAGTGAGTACAAGAAAAAAAAAATGCAAAAAGAACTCTATCTGGCCTTTAATTCCTGATTCATGGATACCTTTGACTGAGCCATTGTATATATTTATTTTTTCATTTACTTATTTTTTCATTTGTTTATTTTTATTTTCCACTTTGCCTTTTTTATTGTTTTATATTTTTCTCTTTGCTTTTTATTTTTTATTTTTTTGTTTTCTAAATTTAAATTGCCTATCTTAGGTAAATTTTATTATTTAGAAATTATGTTTCAATGATGCTGTTTGAATATTTTGTAGCCTCTTCTTCTTGGGCTATTTAGACCTCTCCACTTTTTCTTTTTATGCCTGCTCCTTTTTTTCATCTTCTTCTTCTTAGGCTTTTTTTAGCTTCCACACAAGATTATGAAAAAAAAAAAAATTGAATAGCTATTTAAATTCAATTTTTTAAATTTTATTTTTGAGTTTTCGCCATATTTGGCACACACCTAATCATCATCAGAATACATGTGGTAAATTATAATGTGTCTACATTTTATCCAAAGTTTCTCGATTGGATTTGGTATAATTTCTCTAAAGTCTGTCATTTGCGAGCACTCCAAGTCACAGAGATTAGAAAAGTGCACACCAAAATCAAGTGGAAATGTGGAAACCGGCCAGATTTGGCATGTCATGGAACGGAAAATAGGATATTCGCGCTTTTCAAACTAATTACTCCACACTATCTAAAATGAGTGCTGATAGATCGATGAAAATAGATTTGGACGAAGAGGCTTGGGATGCTTGCAGGAGAGAAGAAAATACGGTGCCCTCCAATAAGCGTTCTTGGAAGTAGTTGGAATGACGTAGGCATGTCGTAACTGCCCATGTCCTTATTAAATGAATGGTATTTTTAAAAAACGGAATGATTTTTAGTGATTAGTTTGAATGCATTAAAACTGACCTTTCATACTTTGAGTTTCACTTTGTTTGATAGTTTCATAATTTTGTCGGTACTTTTCTTTGTATGTGTGAGTGTAACTTTAAAGTCTTCTTAACTTTTTCAAATATTTTCATATAAAGATGCCATTCATGATGCGTGATAAAGAAATAAATGTGCTTATAGGCTATGGAAATAACTTTTTGAAATAATATAAATAACATTCTTTTGAAAGTATCCAAAATTATCTATCATCTTGATGCTTTATTATTGTTAAAACGGTTTGGTGATTCGTCAGCAGTATAGCAAATTTTTATTAAAAAAAGGAGGATTTTATGCCACCTTAAAGTAAAAGAAAATTTATTCAATTGTATTAGTTTAGATGATGTATTACTTTTTTTCCACATTTTTAAAGTTATTTTTAATTTTAGCCGCAATGACCAGCACACAAATAAGCAAGTTTAAAATAAGTTAATCATATTTTTGCATATGAACAAATTTCTAAAATTTATTTTTGAAAATATTGAAAGAAATTTACTTGATTCAAAAATAAACTCTTTATCTTTCCATGTCGTACAGTGAACTTCACACATATTATATTCTCGGACTCTTTCTTTTTACTCTTTTCCTAAATGCGTTTTTGTCTAGAAATATTTTTGACTATAAAAAAATTAATTTGAACGTCTATTATTTACTTTATTTCTGTAAAATTAGGTTGTTTGCAATACAAGGATTTGAGACACATTATCATTATTCAACCCCATCGTATACAATGGCGTAGGTAAATTAATATACATTTTATGTTTAAATTTATGATTTAGTAAAAGTAATAAGCAATTTCAAAAGGCTAAAGAAATGCCTGAAACAGAATGCACCAACTGGAAATTATATAAATTTATGTATCACGTGGTTAAATTATAGAAGGATACATCCAGGTTTAGTACTTATTGTCCATAAAAAATTTCATTGTATCAATGCAGAACTGTTTATATTGTGGCCAGATTTATCATGATCCAAGTCTGCAATATTTCGATGAAAAAGACACTCTGTTCTCGCATTTTTTTTCTTCTAATATATCATATAAACTGATATTGGGGAAATTATAAAGCATTTTTTTTGCAATTTGTTAAGAAAATTAATTAAAAAATTGGTACTCCTATTATCCATTAATATGCTTAAACAACGCTTTAAAATGCAAATTCAAGGTAATTTTTGATTAAAGTTTCAATTTTATTCAATTCATTTTTCTATTTAAAAATTCCCCTGTTGTACTAATAAAATAAAAAAAAACCTGCCAGCTTTTGTAATATAAGTTCTTGAATCAGAGATCTGTAATTATGACAAATTGTAATAATTATTATTACAAATTTTAAATTGTAATAATTAGTTCTTGCTGTCTAATTTTGCAAATTAGACAACAAGAATTGCTATTATGAAGAAATAATTTTATTTTTTAGTTAAATTATAGATCTTATAAATATTTTAAAAGAGTAAAATTTTACACTTTCGTATTCTTAATACTTCTTTTTATATTCATTTTTTTTGTTACGACTTTAACCATCTTCTTAAAAAAAAAAAAAATTCTAATTATAGTTCATACTAAGGATCTATATAAAGAAATATTATTTTATAATAATATTATGATATTTGTTTTTGTAAAATATCTGATATATTTAATTTAAATCTTAATTAATTTTCAAATCTTAATCTTAAATTAGGCCCTGTTAATTTCATTCTAAAATATTCTTTTATTTAGTAATCCAATTTCACTTTTTTATTTAATTAGCTCTAACACGTGCTCTAAAAAATTGCTGCATCTTTGAATCTCAGACCCCAAAATCACGAATAAAAATCCTTAACGCTTAGATGTGACAAAGAAATCCCGAATAGAAATCATCTATTTGTTTCTCAATGTCAGTCTTTATTTAAGTTTAATTAGACCAATTCTATGAAATGGTTAGTCTTAATTTTTCCAGTGAAATTCAAAACAATTATTTGAAATGCACAGCATAGATCTAGGCGTGTTTTTCAGTAAAAAAATGAAAATTCTGTTTTTGTACATATTTAACAAAGCACAGGAAAGTATCCAACAATATTTTTACGAGCTTTGCAGAACGAGCTGTTACTGCATTCCAAGGTCACAAAAACCTCGGACATACCACCAGACTAATTCCGAAAACGTGAAGATTAATTGCCGAACGCATTATTCAACAGAATATCTGAAGCCAAAAACATTTGCAAAATTCCATATCATAGGCAGAATATCGCAACTTGTAACACCTCACCTGCGTATTAACTGGCATCAAGTGTCTTCGCATCCAGAAATGAGTTTGACTTCGACAGCTAAGTTAACACAGCGACTGTCGCTGGTCTAAGGAATTAAATCCGTTATTCGTACCCATGAGGCAGTCATAAACGGCTATTGCGCATTTGATGTGGACAGCTGGGAATCCTTTGGTAGCTGCCTCTCTGCCTGTGACCTTACTTATAATCCAGATCCGCATTACAGTGCTTTACTTCTTTTTTTTTTCAATCCAGGTGTCTGTGGGTATTTATTACGCAGGTGTTGTATTAGCACGTTGCAGACTTTTGATTGTTTTCATTGATGGCTATCATAATTCATCTCTTATAGTAATAAATCTCTTACACGCCTGTGTAAAATTCTAGAAAAACATAAGATGAAATATTTCAATTAAAATATAATTTTATGGACATATAAAGATACAGCAGGGAACATTTAAGCAGATTACTGGCAACAAATCTTTAGAGGTGCACTGCGATTTCATTGGTCATTTTTTTATACATACTTTTCAATTTTACACAACTAACGCATTCTGTTTGGAATTTCTAAGCGATAGATCAAGGCTTAAAATGGGATCAGTTTTTTGTTTGTTTTATTAACGATAGTAAATCAATTATAAATGAGACTTTTCAATAGCAAAACAAAATTTTAAATAAATGATGCTTTAGCATTCCACGGTAAGTTATTTAAATGTTAAATAACTGTCTGGTATCTTTTCAATTTTTGTATATTCATTTATCAATCTGTTAGGGCAATAAGTGAACAGGAAGTGCATACCAAGTACAGTTGACAGAGAATAAGAAATAAATTTTTAATAAATAAAAATGCTAAACCTATTGAAATTTTATTTAAAATAAATGCTAATTTTGGCACCTTGAGACCTCAAGCAGATAAATAGCGCAAGGGATGTTGAAATGGTTATGGTTATGTAAAAGTATTAAATTTAAACTCATGAGCTTCGCATGACAGGAGTCGAAAAATTCTTGACTTTATTCTTGATGATCGGCGAATAGCAGTTCAGAAAATCAATGAGAAGTTGGTGGTGTGCAAATGAACATTCGGAATACGTGCAATTTTCACAAAATCAATATGGATGTAAAAATGGAAGTCTGGAATTATGAATTCAAATCGAAAATTTTTAGAAACAGAAATTTGCCAAAGACATTTGAATTTCTGTGAATAGAAATTGACTGTGATGCAAGTTGATGAATCATTACACCATTGATACCAAGCGGTTCAAAATGGAATGTCATATAAAACGTGAAAATACTCCACTAAAGGTAAAAACCAGTTATTTGATGGCAAGTTCTGAATGCTTTTAATATTTTGAGATTTATAGAATATTCTGCTAATGGCGAGTATTTGATTCCGTATACTGTCATGGAATTTTGTGGAAAGTTAAAGTAAATATAAGCACCAAGATATTCTATTCCAATCCGCAAGTTTTTCTTCTTCAGAGAAATTTCAAATTCCACGCTGAAAATTAAAGGTATTTTAGAAGTAACATTTAAACATCCTTCCGATTAACTCCTGCATATTTAACTCCTGCAAACTACTATTTGTTTATTTTTTAAATGGAACTTTAGGAAGCGAAAGCTATTTATTTTACGGAAAAGTAGAAGTATTTATGCTCAAATTGCTTCATATTCGTTTAATCTTAGAAATAAATAATAGTTTCCAAAGTATGAGAAAAAGTTTTTAGGTGTACAATTACAATGTTCTATTATTTTGGTAAGTAATATTTTCAGAAAAGATCTTTCTAAAACGTGTCGTTTTTATTTATCCATCTTCCTATTTAATAGCTTTTTTTTACTTTAGTGGATTTTGATGGCAACATTTTCGTCAAATATTTCATCAAATCTGTAAAAATATATATCAAAATGGCTTCTTGGTCAAAAAAGACAATCAAAATAAGAAAATTTGTGCTCATGAATTTTTCAGCAATCATATATTAGTGCTTTATTCATGTAATTACTTTATTTTATACTTGAGGTCGTAGTTTTTTTTTTCATTTGAAAATAATATTGATAAAATGTTTTCAGCCAAAACAAGGTCGATACATTTCTTGTATTTATTTAAATTTGGAATCAATATGAAGAGCAAAGTTTCTAGATGTGCCCAACAAAATATAATAGCGATATATTTTCCAATGATACTCAAATTATATAATTTTTTTTAACATCTAGCTAGATTTTTTAATATTTACCATTCCAGGTTGTTTTAATGAATTCTCTCCATTGATTCAAAATATATGTAATACAGCAATAAAAACATACTAAAATCGAGATTCACCGATGAGTCCCACAATATAGAATTAATGTAGTCATTGAACTCACCGGTGCATGTCTTAGAGTAGCCAATGTGTTAATGTCAAGCTTTTGCTGATCTTTCTACTTGAGACATATAAAATCGAAAAGCCATGTAGCCCGAACACAAAATGTATTACCTATAGGCTACTAACTCTTTGGTTACTAGCTCCAAGATAATTCGTTTTTATTATATTTCTTTAATTTAATCTTTCCTTCAATATAGTCTTGACAGTCACTGTGTTAACCAAAGTCATAGAAAATATGGATAAATTAGGTCTTGGTGAGTCAATGATTATTTTTTTATATTACTAGTTTATAAACAAACTATTACTGAATATATGTCTGAGTGTGCGAAATTTTTGCACGAAAATCTATACAATAAACTGAATGAAAGACTATTTAAAATGCAGTAATAACTTTTAAAAAATGCTGTATTAGAATTTTTCTGTAATATTTTGTGAAAACAACAATCGATGACAATGTGTGTTTTGAATTGTGCTACCCATTGCATAATTTCACCCAGTTAGGTATAAATTTTAGATATGTATGGATTTCTGCATCAATGTGACAGCAAATTTTAATAAAATGGAATTTTTATAAGTTTGATCAAAAGATTTAGAGTGATACTTTATAATGGATAATTTAATGATAATTTATATTATTTTGATTCTCAGCTGCTCTGGAAAGTTCTTTATTGCAGTTAGTTTTGGATTGTGTCTAGGTTCGCAACTAAAGTAGATCCAAATATTTATCTGTAATGAAACTAAGTTCATGCACACAAGTATAAATAGTGTTAGATATACATTTAAACTTTGCAAGTAGAGAAATTCAAACTTAAAAAGAGTATTAATCATTGTTTTTGGCATGCTAATGATTTTACATACGTTGATTTCATGCAGTTATTTGTTCAGTTGAAAAATATGGCGTTTGTTTCAGGAATAGGTAAGCTTTGCATTGCTGTGTCCAAGAAGAGTTCTGGACCATCCTGGGAAGATAAAACTTTAATTAGTACTTATTTACATATAATATGATTAGAAAAAGAACTAATATTTACCAGTCATTTTCACTTTAAGTGTGGAGAAATATAATAAATGCATACATTATTTGAAATTTAAAAAAAATGAAGTTTGTGAAGATTTTTAGAAATAAGTTATGGAAGATAGGTTTCGTTAGAAAAAATTATAATTAAGCATAACTTTTTTTAAAAAGTCAATCCATTTAGAACATCAAATGAAATCGAATTGTGTTTTATAGTTATTTAAATTATTCAAATTAAAAATACAAAAAATATGATTAAATTCATCTTTTTTTTCATTTTTAAAAATTTTTATGTAAATTTAGTCTTGACAGTTTTATTGTAAAAGATTGAAGAGTTGAGGGAATTGGACGTCGAAACCACGGCCATTCGATCTCGAAATCAAGATTGGCATCGGGTTATGAAATATTCAAAGAAGGAGTACTAAAATTGCTTTTCATTCGTTTGCAGTTCAAAACTTCAGAACTAAATAGCTCATTCAGTTATAACATCTTATCGAGAAAAAAAAAATATGTGCGAGTGAAGAATAATCACCAATCACATTAACTGTAATACGAAATATAATTTTAACTATACTGAAAGATAACATATGGAAAAGGTATAAAAGCTCTTACTTTATATTATTCTAAATCTTAAGTTAATCATAATTTATTTATAAAAAACTATTATATCATTCAATGTTTAAAAAATTTTCATGGTGAAAAGGTAGCCGATAAAACGTCGCCCAAGGTCATCGAAAAAAAAAAAGAATTTAAAGATACAATTAAGAAAATTATTTAACACAAAATCAAAATTATTATTAAAGAGAAAGAAAAATAAAGCAGGACTGTTGTTATAAGATAATCTTTTTCATTCTTATCTGTTACAAGTAAATAATCTAAAATAAGCAGTGTATCCTATAATTAGCATTGCATTTTGCAATGTGTTCTGTGATGGAAATTGAAG
>JAPMOR010025237.1:259741-292108 GCA_026543865.1 Argiope aurantia
ATATATATATTATATATATATATATATATATATGTATGTATATATATATATATAGTTAGAGTTTTCATAACTGTTTTTTTCAATATTATTTTTAGTTATTTTAAAAATAAAATTTATAACCATTATTAAAATTGTTTGAAACGTTAAATTGAATAATACACTAAACTGATTACGAAATTGTAGCAAAAAATAGAGTATATTGTATGGATAAAATAGCGTATCATATTTTGATCTAAGACTGGTAGCATGCCTTTCATGTTATTATATCGTTTTCGAACCGTTTCTCAACAATGCATGAAAAAAGTTTAACTAAAATGAAATCGTTAAATTAAAAAATAGTTAATAATCAAAATAATCTTAAAATAAATTATGCAAAAGTGAAAATTTAAATTAAATTAAACTAATATCTAACAATGGAAAGAATTTAAAATAAAAAAAGCTAATAATAAAATATTTTGTGCAGAGTGGTTTTTAGCATTTTATATTGTTATTTATACCATTATTTTTATAAACGTGAATAAGATTCCAAAATAAGCTACCACATTGCTATACGAGTTTGTTCGTACATTTTAAAAGGATATATTCATGTAACTTATTCTTGCAAATTTTCTCTGTATTTGTTACAACAAATAAAGTCCAAAGTTTTTATTTATTTATTTATATAAGGATGAATGTTCTGGTGCATTTTATTTGTAGCAATAAGATTTAATAAGAAATATATTTCTACCAAGTAATACAAGGAAATAATTATAGTAAAATGCGTAGATGTTGTATTTTCCCATCATATTTATTTCTTTTTTCATTTGATGATGTGCTTCAAAGCATGCCGAATTGTAAAAAAACCACACTGTACATCAAAATTGATTGCGGGTTGTTTCGCTTCAGTTATACAATTTACGATGTTTATGTTGCGGTTTACACACCTATTGTGCTTTTGAGAGTCAATTGAACGCATGGGAATTTACTCTTGTGGTTAATTTTCTTTAAACCTTGTTTGTTAAATGGTTTTTTCTCACTGAATTTGCATGTAGAATGGATATACAGAAATAATTGATTCTAAAAATAATTAAATGATGGTAAAGACAAATGAGCCTTTTCCAAACTTTCTTAACGGACAAAATTTCTTTTATTTTGAAATGTGCGACGTTGAATGAAAATTTAAATAATAACTTATTATAATACTTATTTGGCATGATTATTTTTCTATGATACTAATACTATGTATTGAAAGTTACTGAGAATTGACCAAGAAAAACTTTTTTTTTGCTGTAAAAATTAAGAAAATGCACATGATGTTGTAATATACACCAACTATAGTTCATTCCACAAACAAAAATATCTATCAAGATATTTATAATTATACAAGATAAATATCTATCAAGATAAGACAGATTTTGTTCAAAAAAGATTGAACGTGTGATCCTTCCATCTTGAAGCTAAATCTATATTAGCGTCATATTTGTAGAAGCAAATATCGGTTAATGGTAAGATATTTTTTTTAAACAATGTCACAGTAATTTTGTAAATAATTTTTTGGCCTAAACAGCCTTAAATGCGTCTTAATTAAATAGTTTTGCAATGTTTGATTAAGACTCATTCAATTCAATTGATGCTGCTACTCTAAAACATTCAAACATTTTATGTATACTTCAACCTGATTTGTAGTTTAGAATCGGAAAATACCTTTCCGCATCCTTTACGTTGTGCCCCTTTCCCCAGCGATCTGAATTCGCTCTTTGAATGAACAAATACGATCCTTGCTCCTAAAATCAAAATTTAAAAAAAATTATTACATTATTATTATTTATTATAACTTTTATTATTTATATAATATATTTATATTTTATTTAAATTATTTATTTTTTTGATAACTTTCACACACACACAAATTTAGAGAAATTGTTATTATATATTATATTTTTATTTTATTTAATTTATTTAAGATTTTATAAAACTTTCACATATAAAAATTTAGAGAAATTATTGGCAATGTTTTAAATTTTGCCACTAAAATTACATACTAAAAGAAGTGGATGGACAAGGTTTATTCAAGAAGGGTTGGTTTGGTTTATAAATACTAAACAAAAAAAATTATATTATTGAATATCTGCATACAGAGAGTCTTTTCTAGATTTGGAACAAAATGCAAATAAAATGAATTTTTGTAACTAACCAAAATAAAACAAAACAAAATATATGCCACACAGGTATATAAATTCCATGATGAAAAATTATCAAAATTATCATTATCAAAATTTTACTAATAAAGATATTTTTATCGTAGATAAGAGTGTAAGACAGTTTAATGTATAAGGCTGGAAATAAACCAAATGATAATTACAGATAGTCCACATTTAATATTTTAAAAATATTTTTAAAACTAAATAAGTTTATCAGACATAAAAGTAAATATTTTATTTTGTAAGACTCATCTGCACTTAAGCGTCAGAAACATGGGCGATCATTCAGAGACATGAATAAATATCTCCTGGTCACTTTTGAAAGAAAAATTCAGAAAAAATATTTATATTAGATAAAAAATATTTTCAAAAGCTATACAAATGTTTGAAGAATTTAGAAATTATTAAACTCCTAAAATTAAAAATGATAAAATGGAAAGGTCACAATATTCGCTTGCGAGTTGACTGCATCATAAGAAAGATGTCCCTTGCAAAACCAATGGTAAAGTATCGTAAAAAAAAAGACTTGGATTGACAGTGGTAATATTATTAGATCTATTAATTAGTAATGCATTGCCGAGAAAGGCAGCATATCATCAAAATAGGATAAATTCATTGAGAAGAATAGGACACATTCTTGATTAACAAGATATTGATAATGAGGTAAAAAACAAATGATTTAAGAATAATTTACAATAACAGTAAATTCTGATGTTTTAATAAAATGAAACGAAATTTAATTTCAGATGCCAAGTAATTTATGAAATGAAACTGTAAATCTAAAAGGAAAGTCATTGGATTTCATGGTGATCTTTATATAGAATCAGAACGTGAAATAGAAAGCAATGTCATTTAAAGTAGCGTAGATATCGTTAATTGTCATTTTAAATTGTTACTAGCTTTTGATCCTAATAATTTTAGCTTCAATTTATAGGGACAATGGAATAGATTCATATGAACATTAAAGTCACATAGCAAATTTCAGTGCGCATGTAATCAGCACCATGTCCTTTTTTTTCTGCCGCAAGTTACTCAATAAGTTATATAATGAATTTGTCACAGGGGCAATATGTCAATGAATATACTTCAACACCATACTTTTTTCTTTCATTTAAAATTATCATCTGTGATTTATGACAGTTTTAGTTTGGAAATAATTGCTGATTTCTGGAAAATATTGAAGCAATAATGCTCTAGATAAAACTCTTGTCAAAATTTACTTTCATTTTATGATGGCGTCTACAACTAATTACAGAGAAGGTGGGCCGGGATAGCCTGGTTGATAGGGCCTTGGGTTCACATTCCCTGGGTTGACAGTTCGAACCCTGACGGCCGAAGACTCCTCATGTGTGTGGTGGCTGGTGCACGTATGAATCTGCTGTGGTTACAAAGTCCTCCATGTCGATAGTTAATACCATTGGGGAGTACTGGATTAGGCGTGATCGTTTTCTGATTCAGGTCTAAATTACGATCTGTGGATGAGTGAATGAAAAACATGAATAAAGTCCGCTCCGTAAAAAAGAATCGTCTCGTGTGTTTAGCTAAGTCGTGCTCTTGGCCCTTGATGACGCTACTGAAAAAAAAGAGACTCGCCCTTGGCTTAAAATCACTGACTTCTAACGTCAGTGGGGCTTGTCTCTGACAAGTGCCATTAGAAACAACAACAGCAGAACGTATTTCATAATGAAACCATTTCTTTTATTTCATAATATAAGATAGAAATAGTCATAATGATTACTTTATCTGACAAAACTAACGTTTAGAAGTAAGAATATGCCATAATTCATGCAAAACAACTTTTTGTTCAGATCATCAAAGTAGTCAAAATTCATATTATGTCAATATTCTAAAGCTGTCATTTGAAATTTTGTCAACGCACTTTGTATTGCTGAATTTTATGTGACGCATTTCAACATGCGTAATTGTATGAAGTTCTGCAATTTGGAACTAAAATTCCTGGGATTATTCTTGAACTTGTTAGCATTTGTCGCTATTCTTTCTATGAGTCAAAATGCTTGATAAACGCATTCAATGAACGTTTTGAAGTCATTGAAACAAAACATGTCTTAATGACATTTTTATCTGTCTTTGCCAATATAAAATCTATGGCATTGACAATGTTACCAGATGCGTAAAACTCACTTTAGAAATTTTGTTTGAATTTTAAATGAAACAATAAAAATAATAATAAACAGCTTATGATTTGATATGTTCACTGTTAAAAAAATGAATATCTTACGATCAAATTTTACAAATGAATGGAGTATTCACCTTTATTAGATGAGGTTGATATTTTAAAGCTGCTTCGAATCATATAGAAATATTTTATTGTATTATTGTATCTTTTAAATACTTCTTTTTTCTGTTTAGTTTTGTTTGACTGAGTCATACGAAATCTCATATTTCGACTACTAATTCCTCTCGCGAAGGTCACATTTTATGATTCTTTATTTAGAATTTATATCACTTAAAAAAGAAAAAAAGCTGATTGTTCGAAGTTTTGCATAAATCATAATTTCTTTCCATTTTTCTTTCGGGGAACTTTCTGCATTTAATGGAAACAAATCAGTGACGTCATAGCAACATGATAAATGACACACGTAACTATATAGGAGTTTTACACATTTTATTGCATTAGGCAACTCCTTCATATATTTTCTACTTTCTTGAATGCGAAACACAGAAATTGTAATTATTAAAGTTATGACTATCAGATTTTCATATATTTCTTCATTTTAGGCCTCTCTATGTCGAAAAAAAGAATATTTTTTTAAAATTATGTCTCTCTGCATTATCGTGATATTAAAATTCAAAAATGCAATGATTGCTACACAAAGGATCCTTCGTATGTTTTTTTTCATGATAAAATTGTATATTAGTATAACATTTTAGATGGAATCTGTCAAAGGACGGTTTTATTGTCCATTCATTAATGAGCGTGTGAATACTATCATTTAAAATCCAGTTAGCTAGATGGATGAAATCTGGCACTAACATTGTAGGTCTGTGTCAAATTTAAAACGACTTTCATCAAAGACTAGATTGGTACTCGAGTTGTTAAATCTTGAACGTATGTAAACAGAAAATTCTAAAGCTCTTAATATATTAGGTGAATTAGTTTTTATACGTTATTCTTAGATTAGAACTACCAATCAGAATCACATTTCAGAATTAAATCCGCCAACTCTTCGATTGTCCATGTATATGCCAACACAACACCTCAAAAATGCAGCATCAAAATAAATTTCCGCAAAATTTCGCATTTGATCTTCAAATGCAAACAGATCCAAAATGTATACTTGTTTTTATCATTACACAACGAAGTTACTCGGATTCGGAAACACTCCGCTCTTTTGCGCCTGCGTCAGGGGGCATTTATGTCTTCTAAAAAGGGAGGGGGTGAGAGGAAAGATGTCTGCATTTAGGGATAGGGTGAACTCAGATTATTCGTGGAATTAAGAGGTGTAATAACCACTCATCTTTCTGCTGGAAAAGCAATTGTTAAAAAGTGCTAATATAGGGATCCTGAAACGAACGGTAAGCGCAGACTGCAGCCTCTATTTCATGTAAGTAAACAATATAATCAAGATGCTTAGTTTGTTTTAGTTTAGTTACATTAACGACCCGTTTTAAAGCAACACTAGGGATATTTTTAGGACGGATCTCGTAATTTTGAACCACGGTCAAATGACAAGGACGACATCTGAGCTGCCACCCACCTCTTTAAACTTCCACGCCATACCAGCGGAAGGGCATTTAGTCCCGGCGGATTTAATGTCCATTAGACACGATTAAACGCCGATTCTTCGGTGGAATCGGGTCTCAAACCTGCAACCATCGGGGTCCGCGGCCGAGACCTTACAACCAAGCTACCGCGGCCCATAATTGGGATCTTAGTTCACCGCAACACGCTCATAAAAATGCATATTATATTCCCAGTTTAAAATGAGCAACATATTTGACGTGTATCACGTGTCTCTAATTAAATTCCATTCCATACACCACAATTAAATATAGCATCAAATTTGATCACTAATAAATAAGAGCAGTTTTTTTGTTCTACCTAGTGTTTTGTTCAGAGTAAATTGTGAAGCATTATCCAATTATTTGTGTTTTAAATAAAATTTCTGAAGGAAGGGTATATAATAATATGTAATATTTCATACACATTTTCAAACAATTTTACATTTGTTACCAAATTTTGAAGTGACATACATCTTTTGTTCAAAACGTATAGATTATAGCTTCATTTCGAAAGTCTATTAACTTGTTTCTGTTTAACGAATAACTTAAGATCATTAAATAATCATGGCATACAACTATATTTTACAAGAAGAAAGAAAGAGCATACATAAGCAGCATTAGATAATAAAAAAATGACATTCAAAATATTGTAAAATTAGCAACCTACCTGTCAACACCAGTTAAACTAAACGATTTTCGAGTCTCGTAAAAAGTCATCATTATTCAGCATCACGAAGTAATAACGAATGTTCAGCTTACATTTGAATGAAATGAACTAATAGTCTAAAATAAAATAATTAATAATAATACCCAAATAATGCATGCAAATCAAAAACAAAAATGGGAATATGTTAAACAAAAACAAAGGAAAATACTGAAATTAAAAAAGAGAAGAGAGAAAAAAATCGAATCGCTTCAGTGTATTTTTAATTCAATAATAATTTTTTTACCTCTATATCATAATGTTTTATGACACACACACACACACACACACACACACACACACACACACACACACACACACACACACACACATATATATATATATATGGAATGATATTTTTTAATTTAATTCATATCTAACACATAACACATTTATTTATTATTTCTAACACATACTCTAAATAAAAAAGAATGATCATTGCAATTCTCAAGCTTCGAGATAATGTATAAGAATCAACGATTCTTTAAATATTCCTTTTAAAGATACCAAATATTCCCTTTTCTGGATCAACAATTGTCACAGAAATCTCTAAAAGAATCTCTTAGAAAAAACACTGAGGGAAAAATTTCTCATATTTTCGCTCGTGTGTCCTGATGCGAAAAAACATATTTCGCCTCTGATCCCGCGTACAAACTGTGCTCTCCCGTGGAAAAATAAATTGAAAAAAAAATTTAAAAAAATCTCCCTTGGAATAATAAATTAATTTCAAATTTGTTTTGTCTTATAAAAGAACAAGTTTTTATTTTATTTCCCTAAATATTGCATCTAGATATATACTTCCAATTCAAAATTTAATTAAATAGGGTAGACAATTGAAGGAAAACAATTTGGCCTTTGAAAATAATTTGTGGAGGTTAATTGTAGAGACTTTGAAAATTAAATGTTTTATACATCTCCCATAATGTAAAAGTGCTTATTAAAATGTTTTTCATGTATCCATATACATAAGAATTTCACACTGCTATCTACAAAATTTGTATGGATACTCTTATTTTTATATTCAAACAGCTTTGTATGAATTTTTTTTTCAAAAATACAAATTTATTCAGAAAAACAGTTATATATAAATATCTGTCTACATAAACATCATTCAGTCATCATGACATGAAAGAAATTCGCTAATCACATATCGCTATTTATTTTGATTTGTTGACATTTGCAACATCGACTTTATGAAGAAGGGAAGAAACGCTTAAGAAACTGAATATTTAAGATATCTCAATAAAATACTAACAAGAAAATAAAATTATTTGGTCATATTTATGAGCTCTATAAAAGTATGACATATTTCAATAACAAGGAATATTTGGATCTGCTAAATTAGCCGCCTTTGGCAACCAGATTATTGACAGTTAATTTTTTTGCCCAGATTATTGACTTTTTATGCTGTTATATGATTAATACGGGATGCATTTAAAAACATTTCACCTTGTTATATACGATTGAAAAAAATAAATCAAATTTAATTAGTTTACTACAAATTAAAAAGTGTATATATATATATATATATATATATATATATATATATATATATATATATCACAAAATAAAAGTGCAAATAAAAATTCTACTACGGAGTTGACGATTGGCAAAAACGCGCGATTGAATACTTTGATGGATAAATTTGAATTCCCTAAACATTGTTACAGATAATGTATTGAAATGTTTTTAAAGAAAAGGGGAAAATTATAAGGAAATGAAATTTAAATCATTAAAAATGCAATGTTTTTAGTCTAAAGATGAAACAAAGATTGTTTTTGTAAGATAAATACTTTGAAAGAGGTGAATTCACTTTCCTTTGACAAATTAAAATAATTACCCAACAATTAGCAACGATTGTTTAATTTTGCGCTCGATTAAACTTTCTATTTGAAGCCCATTTCTTGATTTCTTTTACATCCTCCTTCCTTTGACCGAATGCACTTTTTGGTAACACGGCGAACCATATCCAAGACATTTCTAATAATATTTTGCAGTCCGTTAATTAGTAAAGCGAAACATTTTTGGATCCGATTACAAGCCTTACGTTTGGAGAAAATTGAATGAGAAATTGTGCACAAAAAATTTGTAAGCAATTGTGAAGCATACTGGTGACTCTTTAATGATCTGTAACTCGTTTTCAGCTGCTGGTCCAGGAACCCAGCATTTGATTGCTAAGAGAATAGATCGTAATTTATATCTCGACATTTTAAATTAAAATTTGCCACAATGTGTCCAGAAGCTTTCTCTTAGCAAAAACCGACAATTTTATCAAGATAATGATGCGTAACAAAAAGCTTATCGAGCGAGTTCATGGCTTCTATATAATTGTCCTCACGTCATGGACACTCTACTTTAAGGTCCCCAGATAAATCCCATCGAAAATTTATCGGAATACATTAAGATAAACGTCCGGGAACACGCTATTTCTGCTAAGATGAAATGAAAAGAGTATTGTTGCAGGAATGGGAAAATGTTAATCCTAATCTTCAAAATTACTATTTTTGGAATGGTAAAAATCCATTCTTCATACAAGAGCGTCATTATATGTGAAAATTTTCTAAAAATGTGTGTTTAGAAACTCTGGTTGGTTCCATTTTGTACAAAAATATGCTGAACGACGGCCGATATAGTCAGTTATTTTGATTGGCTTTATAACTGAAATACTGAATAAATCGTGTCAGAACACGCTATGTAGATCTTTGTTGATAGATTCATTAAGAATGTTTTTAAATCACAATTGATGAATTCGATCTCATGCGAGCAAGTATTGTTAAAAGAATATGACTTTATATAGGTATTGAAAGTGCTCATTTTGGACAAGTTTTTAAGCACTTCAATCAACGTATTGTTTAACCAATTTTTAAAATTTAATTAAACTTAATAAATATTTTATTATTTTCTAATTCTTACTTTTAATAATCTTTCATGATATGTAAATTATTTTACATTGGCAACGAAATTATGTAAAATTGTTATCACAACTTCGTATATAAAAATAATTTGTTTTCACATTCTTCAGAATGGATTAAGATTTGAAATTAGTACCATTTTATTTTCATTTTTCCCCTTTAATTATATTAAATTGCCTATGCTTATTATGAAATAAGAAATTGTAAATAAACACAATGAATAACTATATCTTTCTCTTCTGGCACATATGGTGTTTGAAGCAGAATGCCATTCTAGCTGAGAGACTAAGCCCCGTATGAAATTTAAAATGAATTTACTGACATTTTTGTAAGAATCAATTTTAAACAAT
Source organism: Argiope aurantia (assembly GCA_026543865.1). Lineage (NCBI taxonomy): Eukaryota > Metazoa > Arthropoda > Arachnida > Araneae > Araneidae > Argiope > Argiope aurantia. The sequence continues at coordinate 269,631 of JAPMOR010025237.1, forward strand.
AAAATTATATTCTGGATTCCGTTTGCATAGAATTTATCCTTTATTTATTGAAGCCAAATTTTGTATGCCGATTTACTGGATTCTAAGAATTGAAATACATAACGTTCTTGCTTAAATCGATTTATTGCAAACTGCAATAAAACTAAACTAATTAGTAATTAACATAATTTTATATCCTTTTTCATGCAATACATTTACATCTTTGTTTATGATTTTATTAATGTTCTATTGAGAAAAGCATTGATTTACAAATTAAAGAAATGTTTTAATAACACACATGTTTTTCTAAGTTTTGTTTATACATTTGTTTCTCTGAAACATAAATATAATTCATTCTTGAGTGTTTGGATATTATGAACAAAGTTTTCAAAATTCGAAACTTCTGTTTACTACCTCTGACGTCTGTCATAAATTCTTGGGTTAAATTTAAAGTTTCGTTCTTGTTTACTTAGCGGCATTTGCAGTTTCACCAAACATTTTAGAATTCTGCTTTCCAAATGCATAAGAGTGGTTATAATTATTAAATGTGTGTGGCACTTTCGTTTTTAAAGACTTATATGAAAAACACTTAGCCATCTTACAAACTTAATGTTTAAACGATTAATAAAATATGCATTGAAAATGTATTAAGCCAGAACATAGAAATAAACAATTCAGAATATTTTAGTTGGCAGTTATTTTTAGTTTTTGAAGGAAAATCTTAAACCTCGATGTAAGGTGTAAATGTGTATGAATCTTCCATTATTTGTTGTGAAAATGAAAAGAAACAAAAAGAGAAGCATGGAAAACATTTTGTTGTTTGTCGTTCTGCTTTTAGATTAGTTGGTCCCGCTGGTGTGGTGTGGTGTGGAGAGGGGGTGCCAGCTCAGGTGTCGTCTTCGTCATCTGACCGTGGTTCAAAATTACGAGGTCCGTCCCAAAATAGCCCTAGCGTTGCTTCAAACGGGACGTTAATATAACCAAACCAAACCTTTCGATTAGTTGGTAATTGGTGTATGATGGGATAGTATTATGGAAAAGAAATCTGATCAAAATTATTTTATGCTGATTTTTTTAATATGTGTTCAAACTTAAAAGTGTTTTTTTTTTTCATATTCATAAATCTGAATTATGTTTAATTACTACAACAAATAATATTCTACAGTGAAGATTATTCTAAATAATATTCTACAGTAAAGATTATTCTAAATAATATTTTATAGTAAATATTATTCTATAATAAAAAAATGCTCTAAATCATACTCTATAGAAAAGATTATTCTAAATAAAATTTTATAATAAAATATTCTATAGTAAATATCATTCTAGATAATATTCTAAATAATATTCTATAATAAAAATATTCTTAATAATATTCTATAATAAAACTATTCTAAATAATATTTTATAAATTAATAATATTCTATAAAATTGTAAATCTATATTATTGCATAAAATATTTTAATCAGCATGCTCATTTTAAATCTTGTATCATCAAATCAATATTATTATCAATTTATTTCTTACGACTTTTTCCTTCTCTTGACATTTTTTTAGGATGCTAAAAAGTATTAAATGATCCCATTAAGATAAAACAGTGAAATGGAAAATATGAGAATTGAAATGAACATTTTTTATTATGTTTCAATGGATACCACTTATCCGATCTAATTCCAAAGACTTCTAATACCCAATTTCAGAAGAATATGCACACATTCATGTTATCATCTTCCTATTTTAATATTTCCGATACCGACAGAAATTCTATTATTTAACGATTTAATCTAATTTCAGTAAACACTAGATCGAAAATGGACTCTAATCGTTTAATTGAAACACTAATTGCAAGAAAACAATAACTAGAAAAAAAACCCGCAAGAAACTAATAAAAAGCAAAAGGAGTTAAACGCCATTTTGGAACAAGCGTCTTTCCTTACCTTGAATCCGCGACCTTGACCCAGAACTCTTCCCCGCACGTTTCAGACCTTGGACCGAAAACCGAATTAACTCTCCTTTCACTTCAACACAGCATTATTACCTCTCAACTCTCCTCTTTCTCGGCCTGGAGCCACAATTCTTGACTTTTCTCCCGTCCGTCGCCATCGTTTGTTTTGTCATCGTTGCCACAACTGAAAGGCATAATGGAAAAAAAATAAAAACAGAATCTAGACTTAATATTAAAGAGACCATCAAAAAGCAGACGGAACCTTGAACGAGTTGAGAGGATCTCTTTCGAAATAGGCATCGAGTTGAATCGGTCAGAACATTTGGAAACTTAACGTTTTTTTAATAATTACTCTTTATGAATTGTGATTCTTTTGATTAACCTGGATTTGGGTGATTTATATGTTATTGTTCGAGAAATGTGCATGCAAACGAGTTGTTTCTGGAATTGATTTAAAGTGAGGAGCCTTCACCCTTTTTAGTAACTTGATCTCCGTTTCAACTAAGGGAAATATTCTTGACCTCTTGAATTTATTGAATTAAATATTTTTCTGTTCAATAGACACTTTGAGATTACAATCTGCTCACTAAACCGTTTTAATGATATTAAAAATGTGTATTAAAATTAAATTATTAATTAAAAAATAATTATTATTTAAATAAATATAAAATAAAAAAATTATAAAAATTAAGTTATAAATTAAAAACGACTTTAAAAATGATTTACAAAAAATTAATATTTTATATAAAGTGTGCATGTTAATATTTTATTAAGTGTTGTTAACAAAATGTTACATGTAATGTATAATATACTATTATACCAAAGAACAGTAGAAATATATATTAAATATAAAAATGTGTGGAATAGTACAAAATATGTAATCAGTATAAATGGATCAAAACTGCTACTATTTTCATACGAAAATAGAAGCAGTATGATAATACTGTTTTATATAAAATTACAACTAAACAATTACAAGCCTTTCTTATAAGTTTAATTTCAATCAAAAGTCAGCATAGCAAAGGAATAGATGTAAAATGTAATTTTAGTCTACAAATTATATGTGGATAAAAATAACCACTGGCGTTATTCCAATAATAGTAATTAAAATTTAATTAGTAATTACGTTGCCGTACTTATTAAATTTGTGGTGGTCTGCAGTAAGGTTGCAGTTTTTTAAAGGAGGGTTTTATGTTCGAATCCCGATTTCAGGTAGGTGTCCCAATATAAGCTGGTTAGGTGCAAATATATTGGGTTAAATAAATTGGGGTTGAAATGGCATTCTGCAGATGCACTATGAAAGGAGAAGCTTAGTCATCAGATCGCGGCTAAAAATGACACCAAAGTAGTCTAAAACGGGATGTGATTATAACTAAACTAAAATTTTATTTGTTATTACGCTATTATTTACGTTGTTATTTGTTATTAAAATTTATAACTACTCAACGCTTGTGATTCCTACCATCTATCTAATCAAATGGTCCATTCTTTGCTATCCCTTAACTTTATAGGGAAGGGATCAACGATCAACCAATAACCTAAGTAAATCAGAGTGATTCCGGTGGCAATCAATCTGTAAATAATACAGGGTTAGCAAGGAATAAGACCCCCCGCTTCAGAGAGCTCTGTAATGGGTTCTATTAGACTAAATGAAATAAAATTTGAACTATGCGAAATTCAAATGATTTATTAAAAAATAGTACCAAAATTTATCAATAGGTGTTATAATACAAATGGTACTTATTTGCATGTATTGAAAATGTGAAAGAGAATTTGCGTTACAGTTCATGTTTGTTAGCATTATTCTTTGGATAAAAAAGAAGACAGATTTCACCGATTACTTCTCTGCACATCATGCCGTTGCACGAAAAAGCGCTATTGATAAAAATGTTTTACCAGACCTAGGAGAATTCCGTTGCAACTGTAAAATAATTCTGTCATATAAAGCGGATATGAAGAGGCATAATGTCTCCATGCGCTCTACGCAAAATGACATAGAAATTTGAAACTACTGTGCAACTTGGCATTCTTCCATGTAGAGAACAAAATCAAATCCTTTCTTCTAACATGGAAAATTTAGTGACCATGGTCTTTGAGGACGGTAGTCAGGTGCCGCATGGTAATGTGACTGTGCCAATTGTTTTCTGTAACTCACAAAAGATTGTGAGTTCTCTCTGAGCGCTTTTCCTTTTTAGGCTATTTAATAGCGATTTACAGGTAGTGTGTGCAGCTGTTTTTTTTTCTTTGTATATATTTCGGCCGAGTTTTTGTTATTTGTGTTATCATGCTTTCTTGTTGGAAAAAACGTCGTTATCTATTATTGAACCACTGGGACTTTTTGATTGTACACTCACCTGATGGATTTTTCGGTAACAGTATAAAAGCAGTAACGAATTAAAAGAGATGTGAATATCCAATCCGAAATATCGTGGCATGAGAATGAAAAAAAATTATTATATTTTGCTAAATTTATTATATTTTTATTTCATTTTTCAAAATCTGCTTTTAATAAATCAAGCGATAAAATACACATAAAATATTAATATCATTGCAATGCCCTTGCGTATAAACAAAGTTAATGTAATAATCAAAAATATTATTGTAAAAAGTATTAAAAAATTAAAATTAATTAAAGTTAAAATTTCAGAACAAAATTGCACGAAAACAATTAGTATTGCAAAAGGGCTACTTTTAAAAAAAATTTTAAGTGATGTAAAAACGCTGAGTAACAAACTCCAAAGTTATTAAAAAAACATTCAAAGTCTTGATTAAATTTTAATGTAAATTGTAATTAATTTCGGAAATATCTTTCTAATAAGCATTTAATACCCAAAAAGTGGCAACATGCCGAATCAAATCTGGTAGCTCTATGCTGAACGATCTATCCCTTTGAACGTTTTGAATAATTTTTTTTCATTGAAATATGCATGTCGCAATTTACAGGTAGTAGTGTGCCAGCCTATAAACATTATCATGTTAAAATCTCAAATCCAGTCATATGGTGAAACTAAAAACTCGTCCTGAAAGAGCAAGTTGGCCAAGCTTCAAGGAGGAGACTTATCTTTTACAGATGTCTTGAAGAATTGATTTGCTTGTAAATGCAAAAATCCGCTCATAACCGGTTTCTATTCTGTTTCTCTGTTTATTTTTTTTTTCTCTTTTTTAAAAAATATTTTTAGATGGCATAAAAATGGTAACGATTTTAGAAATAATCGGTAAGAAAATATGAAAATAAAGTAAATCACAAAGCAGTAGAGGTAAATGTCAGTGAAAAAGGTGATTCTGGATGCTTTCAAAGTTCTATCATTGAAGTTTAGCAATAATAGTTGTTTGCATAGCATAGGCAATTTTGACTTTATCCTAAAAGTGATATTCTAAAACTGAATCGCACGAAAAGGTCTAAGTAAAAAAACACCAACCAGATTTTTTATTGCTTTTATTTTCTGCATTTCCAAATAACTTTTTATTTGGAAATGAAGCATGATTTCGTTGAAATCAAAATGATAATAAAACTGGTAAGATCACAAAAAAGAAATCATTCATATGAAAAGAGTATATCTCAAAATATTTTTAAAAGAAGAAAATTTGAAATGCGGAATAATTCTATTTTTATATGATACAATATTTTTATATACTTAATAATAGTAAATATCCTTTAAAAATTGTTGAGTTCAATCTTAATAGCGAAGGAGATTTTTAATGAATTACTTTAAATTGTGACCGGCTTTGGTAATTTTGCTTTTATCGTCTACTAATAAACCAAAATGTGTATCTGTCTGTCTGTGTGTTGGCCCCTACATGACAGAAGGTTGAATCTCGAATTACTACATTTAACACAGGCATATGTAAACAGAAAAAGAGGGAGGAGTGCATAATCAAAAGATTTTTTAACATTTTAGTTAATAAAAAAAATTATGGAAATTTTTGTAATTTTCTCGATGACTGGAAATATTTTTAGCAAAAATAATACGTTTTACACCTTTTGAAAATTTAAAATATAATTTTTTTTATATTATACCAATTTAACTGACATCATTTTTTTCTCTTATTTGAATAAGTAAAAAAAGCCTTTAAATATATTTTACAAAATTATCTTCCATTGCTGTCTAGAAACAATTTCATTTTTCATTGCATTGGTAGCCATAACTTTAACAATGGCAAAAAATAACATTTGCGCTCTTTTATACAATATTTTCACTATCTCCTAAAGTTTTCTTATTTATACCATCTAATTTGACAATGCACAGTACTTAATTCAATGAAGTTAACATTAAAATAATTTGTGCAAGCATGCTTAGAAGTACTAAGTAATTCTCTATTCAAATAAACTCTCATTAAATTTATATATTTCAGTCTTTTAAAGCGTGAAAAAAATTTAAATATTGTGCATCACGTATAATTAATCTAATGAACAGGAAACTCAATATTCGAGCCAAGCAAATTGGTAGCCAAATGTGGTTAGTTTAATTACGCTTTATGTATATATGTAAGCATTATTTTATGTGAAGCAGGATGCAGTTTGAAGACAGTGAAGAGACTTGCTATTTCGTGACGTCGTTTTATTTCATTTTTAAGAAACAGGCATATGTACAAGCGATGAGCACACAGAACGACACAGAAAAGGAATGAGGAAAAAGCTCTTGGACATTTTATCCCTGGTCTTATATAACCTATGATTTTGATAGGGAAAACATTTCTTCATAGTGCTAATATATTACGAGATGTCGATAGGGATTTTCGTTACACGCGCGGAGAAGGCAGGGGAAACACAGGGAGAATTTAAAAAAGAATTTGCCTCATCAGCGGTATTTTGCCTCTTCACGCAGAGTGTGGGAAAGTTCGACTTTTAGCTGAGTCAGCAATTTAACAAAGCTTTTCTTGAATTAATTAAGTAAAGACAGTGGAATTGGATCACGAAATAAGAGAATATTTTAGAATAAAGTTACTATGGGCTAAATTAAGATAAAATCTTGAAAATTAATTAAATTGAAATTAGAGTTAAAATATCATTACATATATATATATATATATATACTCCTATCATGTATTGCCATAATGTTGTTTCCGATTATAACATCTATAGTAATGGATGGATAACAAATAAAGTATTGCGTGTTCTAACTAACAGCATATTTACCAAGCAATTGCGAACTTCTATTTCAAATTGATATTTTCAGTGACATCTGCTTTTACAGTGTTTCTCTTCCATCACTCTTAGGCTCCTTCACATAATCTTTGAGGACAGATTTCGGTGTTATTAGATATTTTAGATCCTCGATATTGAAGTAGAAAGAAAAAAAATTGTTTTTGGCGTATTAAATTGATTAATAAGCCAATCTAAATTTCTGTGCTAAATCTTCGGTCGGAAACATGATCTAAGGATGAAAAACGATGCTAATCAACATTGATATCGCCAATATATTGCTAAATGTGACCAAATGAAAAAAAGAAAGAAAAATGAACTATATTCATAATGTTTTAAAATATTATTTTTTTATAGAAAAAATATGCATATCAGTTTATAAACAGTATACATTGCACGCTGTTCATGTTGTGATTTATGTGACCTTTACTACTTCACAGACAGCATTTGCAAATAACTGATTTTCTTTTCCTTTCCTCATGATTATTTTTACCTGTCTCCCGACTTTATGTTTGTTTGGAGAATGTTGGATGCAACAGTTTCAAGAAATAGGATTTGAAAGTCAAATTACAGTTCAATTTTATTCAAGGAGTGGATGGAATTCGTATATGCATATCTTGAAGTTCTTGCTAATTAAAATAATTAATTACAAAACTATTTGCAACCTTTTTTTAAATTAATTTATGTTCTCAGAGCAAGCATTAGGTCAATTTAGTTAACAGTAAGATATGACGTAATTTCTAATATTAAACAAATTTTTAAATAAATAAAATGGCCACATCATTTTTTTTTTCGAATTTGCTTTCATCGGCTGTGTTAATTGTGCTTTTGTGAAAATATCAGGCATTTTAGACCACGTAATTCGAATTGGAAAAACATAGGGAGGAGTTCCCATTTTATTACCAATATCGTAACTTTAGTTCCATTAAATATTTAAGTAGTAAAATAGGAAACGTATATTCCAAAGATGTAAAAGTAAGGTATGAAAACATTTTCAAAGAATGGGCAACATAGTTGCAAACAGGAAAAAAAAACTATGAACCTAATATTTTAGCAACAGACTAATAGATTTTAAAGAATTTTAAAGTGAGTAATAAAATATGTTATTTTTTCCCAGAAAAGAAGTTTATTTGGGTATAATTTATTATAATAATTTTTCTAAAATATTTGCGGTTCAGTTAATTTTTATTGTTGTTACCCAAATATTGCTCAGTACCCAAAAAGGTTTTAATGACATTTTGATGCTATTAAAAGAAATATAGTTTACGAAGCCTAATTTTTGTTAGATGGTCATCAATTGATATCAAATATGACGTAATGATGCATTTTTTTTTTAATTTTGAAACATTTCTGAATAATATTCTCTCCAATAAGCACCTCAAATATGGAGATGAGAAAACGCTGGTTAAATAAGCGAGTTCTTGTTTACAGCTTAATTATGATGAGAAAATGCATCCATCACACAAACGACAGTTTGTGTAATTTCTATGACTTCTAAAATGAAATTCATTACATCATAGAATAATCAGTGAAGTCAATAAGTTATTTCAAGAAATAATTAGTTATTTTGACTATAAAAATCATTATCAACTTATTTATGCCATGGCTGATTATTCTATGAAATAACGATTTCATACTTTAATAATAACACATGTTTAAAAATATCTGATAATTTTTCAGCTTGAGATTTTTTTTAAAAATGATACTGATATAAATAGTGATGATAAAATCTACATGCCAAATTACATCTACCTAATGTTTACAATTTTTGAATGACCGTATTTACTGGTGGTTATCAAAATAATGGAAACACCTTAGATCTATAAATAATCCTTTATTAGTAGGAGTATTATTATAATGTATTAGTATGAGTATCCTTTATTAGTATAATCCTTTATGAGTATAGAGCCGTCTTTAGCATATAATACACCTTGGATTCACCATAGGAATTGATTCATACAAGTGTTGAAAAGTGTTTAGAGGGATATTGCACCATTCTTCCTGGAGATATTGAGAAAGTTCTGGGAGAGATGCCGTTGGAGGATATCGATTCCGTATTGAAAGCTTTAAAATAGACCATAACGGTTCAGTTATATTGAGATCGGGTGGGCCAAGACAAATGTTTAACTTCAGCCTCATCTTCATCAAACCATGATAGGACAAGTCTCGAGGCATGGATAAGTGCATTATCACCCTGTAAAATTCAATCTCTTGCCGGAAACAAAATTTACATCCCAGAATGGACCTGGTCAGCTAAAATTTCTCAATATTTCTTCCCAATGATCCTTCCTTTCAGGGTTACGATTGCTCCAGCAAAACCCACGACATGGCTGTCCATATCATGGTCCATTCACCTTCATGCTTGACAGTTGGAAGGAGACAATCGGGATCATACGCTTGTATACGTGTCCTCCAAACGTACACCCGTCCTGTTGTAGGGAAAAGTGTGAAACACGATTCGTCAGACCATATTACTTTCTTCCACTTATCAATCGACAAGATTTCCTGAGTGTGGCACCACTGTAAACGACGTTTACCATTAACATCTGTGACAAATGGCTTGGGAATTGCTGCTCTGCTATAAATGCTCTGTTTATGAAGATCCCTTCTAACTGTAATCACTAACATAATTCTGCGGTCACTTCTGCTGCAGTTGTTCACTTTTTAGACATTACAATCCGCTTCAATATCCGTCGGTCTCTTTCACTGAGCTTCTCGTTTCACCCACTATTTTGCTTTGCCAAGCTTGTCTTCCTGCGCTGTTTGTATACTGTCATGACTTTAAATACCGTACCTCTAGAAAAGCCTAAAAGTTGGGATATTTCGGTCACACTTGCACCAGCTAGACGGGCTCCTACAATTTGGCCTCTTTGAAAATCTGAGAGGTCCAACATTTTACGCTATTGAAAAAAGTCCAAGAATTACAGAACTTTAATAAAACTAATTCATACTACCAGAATATATACATTGCTGTTAATAAAATAAAGATTGGTGACTATTATTATATTTTAATGCTTACGAAGAGCATTCAAAAATGTAACTTTTATTCACAGGTGTTTCCATTATTTTGATAACTACCCGTATGTGCGAACAGAAAGATAGGATCTATGACAGAATCGGTTCAGTATTTAATTGTGGATTTGAAATTTGTGTTTAAAAATCAAGAAAAAAAATTCATTTATATAGCTTGTTTCAAATTTTAAGTTATCGATTTCAGTGACACATATAGTTCCAAATTTGTTATCTTCAGATTAAATGGATTTAAAACCAACAAAATTTTGAAACCGAATTTTTTTCCATCTCAAGAATTTTTCTTTATATATTTTATATTTTAGGAAATTGAAATAATTACAAATAAATTTCGCTTTCCTTTTAAATGTTTTTTTTAAATCTTGATGGTAATAAATAAAATAATAAATTTTATTGAAAAGGAGACGTTATTTTCTTACTTGAGCTTTAAAAGTCTGTTTATTATACTTTCAAAAATTTCCTTATGGTAATTTATAACAACATAAAATAAATAAAATATGCGAAGATATAAATAATTTCTAAGGAAGCAATGTGTTATCTCGAATACAATTTTAAAAAATATATTTAGTCAAAATCGCTCTCCCCTCCCCCCTCCATATATCGTACTTCCAGAATGTGTATGTATCGATCGTTTTTCAGGAACCATGGATTTCCTTTTAAAAAAGGCTTGATATTTTTAAAATTGTAAATTCTTAAAATTAATTTTTTAAAAAATCAAACAATACTTTGCTCACTATTATACAATAAAGAACAAATAATGTACAGAATTTTGTTCATCATTATATGATAAACAACAAATAAGGTACAGAATGAATACTACAATCCGATATTAAATGATTTTATTATATACGAAAATTTATGTGCATAAAACTAAATTTCATCGGGTTTATTAATCCACCCATCTGGATGTATTAAAACGTTGCTTCAATCGAGATGAATTAAAGATGAATAAATTGAAAAGATGAGTAAAGAGAAAAAAATGAATAAATTTAAAATTGTCTAACAAATAAGAAATCGAAACACTTTAACTGCTCAAATAAAAATGTATTCCTAACATTTAATGATCCATAAACATTATTTTGTCACAGTTTGATAAAAAAAATTTTCAAAAGTGACTGAGGCAATAATTTATTTTATGTACACGAGCGTACATTTTTTAATTCATTGTAAGTAAATTTTTCATTTTTAATAAAAATATATATTTGCATATTTTTCTTCAATAAATTTCTTTGATACCTTAATTTATAAATTAAATTCTATGAAATTATATTTGAATAATTATTTTTAAGAAGAAATGATTTAAAAAAATTTCAACATGCACCTTTGTATTTAGAAATCTTTGAGCATCGGATAGGTCTTTCTAGGAATTTTCAAGCTCATAAATTGTGGTCTGACTGTCAATATTTATCTACAAATCTAAAGACGGCATTGTCTAACTACACTACAGAATTTTCCCCCTGCTTTTTCAAAATAATATTGCCCTTGTCTATCAAAAAAAAAAAAGTAAAGATAAGCAGGGTTTTGTTTTTCGGGATTATTATTATTTCCTAAGCGTGATTTGTTATGAATGAAATTTTTGTTAAGGAAACTATTCCACAAAATTTACGTTACAATTGTAGATCGATACAATTCTAAATAACAACATACCAAAAAGGTATTTCATAAAAACGTGACGTAAGCATGCAAGCATTTTATTCTCATTAGATTATAAATTCTTAAAAGTAAAATATCGACATTTTATTTTCAGATTTTAGTAAGTAATCATATTAACGAAATTCGATGGCATCTAGCAATGAATGTTTCACAAAACACATTTTTCTGTCCTTGGACAAAAAAGAAGGACTAATCGATCTGTTTTTGTATAATAAATAAAAAAATAATTAAAGATTACTAAAACTTCTTTTCGAAAATGAGAAAATAAATATATGAATCATTTTATAATGAATTTTTAATTATATCGAAAATGTAAATAATAATCATTAAAATATTTTCTTGAATAAAAACTATATTTAAATAAGATTATAAATAATCGAATTTTAAAATAACTTACTACCCACTTTAGATTTATTTTATATCCTGCTTTGATTGATAGCTGCAAATTTGGTTTCTCAAAAGCAATTTAAAAATTTAAATTATTGTAATTTTTTCAAAAATATTAACTACTTTTTAGAATAAATTATGATTCGTAGTGGAAGGAAAAATATTTGACCTTTCAAATTTGCTTCTGTGTAATTGCAATTCCAAAAACAAGTCAGTCTTTTTCTTCCTTGTCTTTAACCTTACATTCCACGATTTCTTTTTTGCTTTTGTCGCAAATTCATGCAGATTTTTTATTTAAAAAATGTAGAGAGTGCAAGAAAAATTATTACAAATTTAGATTTGAATTAATTATGTGAAACCTAGATGATACGAGTTTTAATAAAAGATCTTTCCTTCATATAATAAATAAGGTAAACAGATAACTATATGAATCAAGCAATAATTTATTCAAAATTTATTGAAAAAAGTAAAAAAATATTTCATATTTATATATAAACAAATCATTATGCAGTATAAGATTAAAATTATATTTTAATAATCAGCAAAAATTTATGTTTCGCTTCATAAGCAGTTTTTTTTTTAAATCAATATTTTTACAATCTATTATTATGTTTTTAAAATTAGCTGATATTTATTAACTGTTGTCAACAAAAACAAATAATTTTTTAATAATGGATTTCAATCTCAAATTACGATATTAAAAGAAGAAAAACTGTACGCACCTGTTTCTTCCATTCATCTGATCTTTGACAGAAAAAGAAATTATCGTTAATAGAAAGTATTATTATTGAATTGGTGATCCAGTACTTGGAATCTTGTGATTTTTCATTACCAAACTTTTTCTTGGATGTTGATTGTGTCTGTATATCAGTTTCATAGCTTCTTAAACGATTTATATTTTTTAAAAATATTAGATTTATTTAATAATTTCCTCTGCTCGGAGAATCAAATGTGTTTCGATCTTCAACTTTCCAGCCAATCGGGATGGCAGTCCATGATTTTGGGGTAGAGTTCGTGGAGGATTTAGTTCTAAAGTTCATCTGTTTAATTTACTATTTTCGCACTCTGAATTTGCTATTTTTCGAAATTTGGTAAAGCGTTGCTTCAGATATCTTTGTCATCCAAGCATCGCTGAAAATTTCAGAACCCACCCCCAAATAGGTTTCGTCTTAACTTTGAAACAAACAAGTCAATCAAACGTTCTTAAGACTGAAAAGTAGGATTTTTTTTTTCTAAAATGGGAATAGCTGTTTGATATAAACAAATATATTACTAGAAATTCAAGCGCTTCCAATGAGACGGAAGAAGTATTATAGAAAGAACTGAAAATCCATTAACAAAATACGCAATAATGACTATTTGTTAACGATTAATTATAACAAAACATTCTCGACGATTAACTTAAGTCCAAACACACTACTTTACCTCAAATCAGCGAAAGTCATCTACGAAATCACCACTTCCACGCGGAATGGGAACAGTTCCCCACTTACACTTTTAATCAAGTGTTCCAGATAGGAGCGATTTTTGTTTATTTACCCGACAGGTATTTTCCATCGCAATTATATCAGCGCGCTTCCTTTCCCTTTTTAAAACCTTTTCGTGAGCGGGTCACTGTGGAAGGGGGTCAAGAGAAAGACCTTGCTCTCGAAATAGTCACTGGCCGGTCAGCGGGGTCCAAGGTGAGCCCCATCCCAGCCACCTGGTTGCCGGTCATGGTCAGAATGACCGGCTTCAAGTCAAGGGTCTACTTCTAATCTTTTTCTTTTATTTCTGTTGGAATCTTAGCCGGGAACGTGCTTTGAACCTTGATTGTGTAAAGACGATGAGTGGCATGAGTAACGCGTAATTGATGTTTGAATGGGTATTGCGTGATGGTGGGAAACTGCTGATCATGTTTGAAAAACTTTATTTGTATTTAATCTTTGAAATATCGTTTACTGTGATTTAATTGAATTTGTTAAAAGTTTTAATGTTATGGATGTGAGATTTTAGGAAAACGTCGTTCAAGAGAAGTCTGTAATACTAGAAAAAAATATTTTATAAGACTCGCCCATACTTTCATGAGATGATAAAATTTAAAAAGCAAATAATGTCGAATTGTTTACATTTGTGTGGTTTTAGGAAAATAAACAAGAAAAAGCTGATGAGAACTCCACGAAGACATGCATGACAACATGAAAAATTGTTTACTGTGACTTAATTGGATTTGTCAAAGTTTCAATGTTATTGATGTGAGATTTTAAGAAAATTTAGTTTTGATAAGTGTATAATCCTAGAAATTTTTTTTTATCACACTTGCCTATATATTCATAAAATTCTAAACTTTAAAAAGAAAATGTCAAATTGTTTATATTTGTATAATTTCATGAAAATAAGCAGGGAAATTCTTATGAAAACTCCATGAAGAAACATGCATGCCATCATGATCCATGACCAGGCGCATGTTATTGACATAAAATCTCGAATAACTTTAAAATATCAAGAACATTTTCTGTCTTTATATTGATCATTTTAATTTCTGAAATTCAAATAAAGAAAATGGTTTAATTTTTAATGTGAGATAATTATATTTTCAGTTGGAATATGGTAATTTATTTTAATTCAAAAATATTTTTAAAGTTATTCCATGATTTTCCTTGAAATGAACGCTATATTTATTTAGTTATACTGCGTTCAGTCAAATGGTATAATTCTGAAAAATATATGTTTTCGAATAATAAAAAATTAAACTACAGCTTACTTCAAACTAATATAAATTTCACTGAGAATATTTATGTCTGATCTTCAGATTCCATTACCAAGGAAAAATTTGGATTTGTGTGTTGGCAATGAGTGTCCGTTTAGCGATATTCTTGATTACTCCATTTAAAACTCTGCTCGTTATTTTCATTAAAGGCGTAGCACCAACTCGGTAAATATCGACAAAGCTAAATATCAATGTAATTCCAATTCTACAAATATCGTTGACTCTTGGCCATTTGCTCATGAAAGACTCCAACTTGTTGCAGAATGCTGGTATGTAATTTAAATATAAAAAGCAAGACAAGTAATAGTCATCAAAGGTCTTAGACCTATCTAGTTTTCATTGAACTTTGATATTTCAAGAGAAACAAAATTATAGAAGAATTTAATGAAGTGTATAAGACAGTAGTGAAAACGCCTCTCTTTTTGTTTTCGATTAGCTATTTACAGTTTTTCAAAGGAAGATCACCATTATTTAGATCTTTTGAGACACAAATCATTCATTCTGCCTGTCAGTGTACTTTACTTATCAAACGTCGATCAAAGAAACTCTGCACACTGATTGATCGACATGGTAAATGAAATTAAAGTGACAAAAACATGTCCTTTTCCACGGAAACAACCTCTGGTTCATAGATAGTAAAATTTCCTCTGTGTCTACCTTGACATTTATCAATCAGAGACAGGCATTCAATTTAGACTTTAAGATTTAAAAATAGCCTTATATAATCTTCCTCGTTCCTTTAATAAACTAACTATTCTTTAAGGATTTTGTAAGGTGAAAATTGGTTCAATGTCGATGGGAAATGCTACCATTTTTTCCTCATCTTTGTAAATAAGAGTAGTTTCAAGATTAAGGTGCTAGATCCCTTAAAAGTATTTCTCTTTTAAAACCAGACACGTGTACAAGTGTACCACACGTTTTAAAGAAAACGTATTTTTATTGAAATGAATGTCAGGATATAACGCCTTTCCCTTGCCCCTCAGAGCTGTTGTAGACAAGTCTATGGAGTGTTTCCTTTTTGTTCCTAAGGAGAGGTTTTCAGATTGACGGACATGCATCAAAATTAAATATATGTGGTTTGATTTTTCTGAAACAGGTGTTAAAGGTGCACGTTTTTGGTCTTGTTTTTGAAATGCTCGTAAACTGAACACGTGTAAGAGAAGATACACGTTTATGTCGTGATTGACGTAATTTTTTAGAAATTAAAAATAACTTTGAGGTCAAAACTGACATAGAAAATATCGCAATCATATTTTCATATCTGCGCATATTTATTTTTAAATTTCAAGATTGAAGATAGCCAAGAAAAATCTGGCAGATACTTGATTGAAAATTTCAGTTTTGATGAAGTTCAAAGGCTCAAAGTCATTAGAAGGTCAAAGTTTCATTTTACGTTCATCAACAAATCTGTTCATTTGATTTTAATCCGAAGAGTAAATTATTTAAATTAAATTTATTTTTGTTTGAATTCACCTCATCTAATATCTTCAAGATACCCTAATAGGTTGAAAACATAAATTTGGATGAAAAAATTTGCACTTTTTTTTCAGTTTTAAATAATAGATACATTTCTCTTTTCAGCGATATCTTTATTTTGTCTCTATGTCAATTAAAAGACAAGTTATAGTGATGCTTATCTGTAACCATTTAAAAAAAAATTAAATACCTTTTCTGAAGAACCAGTTTTTTTTCATAATTTTAATATACGAGTATTGCCATTTCTCAAAAAATTAATCAAGATATCTTAATAAAATTTCTAATGAGTGCTTGTTATGTTATGCAAAATGGACCGAACTATGGATTTGATGTTGAAAGTTCTAGAAGTAGATTTATGATTGTTTAATGTAACCATTGTTGAAAAAATTCCAAAATTTCATATATAATGTACAAAAAAATTAGTTTTGAATATAATTCTTAAATAACAGTTAGTCACACTTTAAGATATATTACATATGTAATGTGACAAGGAGCAGTGAAAAGCTCATTAACAATTTTTTTTCTCAAGAACAATTCTAGTTTTTTTGTAAATAAAATCTAAAATTTATATCAAAATATGTTTTTTCTTCAAAAGCTATGCATATATTTAAATCATTTCACTTTTATTCGTCATTTTATCCTTATATTAATAAAAAAATATTATATAAACATTCAAATATTTGGGGGTTTTTTTTGGGGGGGGGAATCCCCTCCGAAACTACTCGGATACCTTAGGTTAAATTAGATTTTTAAAGGAATAAACAAAAACTTGTCTTATATTAAATGTTAGAAACATTACATTTTATAAAATGTTGAAGAAATGCCTATATTGGAAACGTGATTTATCTACTTTCGAATTGAAAATGAAAGAAGAAAGAAACCGTAATGGTAGCTTAAAAAATTAAGTTAAAAATTTAAAGCGCTTTTTTATAGCAATAAGCAGTAAAATAACTTAAATTTTGTAGCTTTTTAAATTCCATAATGAATATATATCTTTAGTAATTAAATACTAATACAAATCACAATCAGACTATCTGTGAAAATCATGTACGATTTTTGGAAATTGAATGCCATATTTCTTAGATTAAATTTGCATTATTTTCGAAACTGTTCATTTAAAGTTGATTGCTCTAGGCCCTTTAATCTTATTAATAATAAAAAAAAATGTCTTGATAAATGAAATTATATACATAATTATACTTTAGAAGTTAAAACATTTCTTTTAAAATAAGCCCGAGTAGAGTATTCTTAATTGAAAACTCTTCTTAAGAGATACCATTTTTGTAGCAGGTTAATTATTTAAATAGTTCATGATTTGTGCAACAAAATAAATTCATATTTATTTTTATTTTTCTGTTGGTGATATAAATACAAGGAAACCGTCACCCGTTTTGAAATATATGCTTTTCTCCAGTTATAATTGGGTGCTTTAAAGAGCTTGAATAATATAAAGATAAAAACATGAAAAAAATTAAGACAGAACATCTTAACTATTTGCATAATTTGAGCATATTTCCTCGCTGAATTTTTACATTTAAATTCTATTTATCTTACTGAATAAAAGATGTAGATAGAATTAATGGAATTTAAACCTTTCTTTCACTCTTTTTTTCATTCAATCTTAACCAGTTACCTGTTTCGGCTTCTTCGGAAAACGCGTATCTAAATTGTGTCGCAACAATATAGCGACGACGAGTGCACTCATCAAACGCAGAGTATGTGTAATATGAAATTATGTTGTAATGGAATGACTTTTAAGTTTTTATTTCAATAATCACATTATTTATTTACTTAAACTAACATACATTCTTTTGCATATGAACGAAAAGAAAGATAAAAAAAATAATTTATTATTTTAATTTTCTGTTAGAGAATGGCATTGAGGAAAACATAGTACAACGCCATAATTTAAAACAACTGATGGTTGCCTAGTTGCTTCCGGGATGACTAATACAACACAGTGATACATTTAAAAAAACAATTCATATTAAATGAGTTTTTTTATAATGATTATTTATAATCTTTCATTTTTTCCTTTGATTTCGACTTGGCCTCAAAATATTTTAAACATCTTGGTATTTACGAATATGTTCCAGGTTTTACTAAAATTGTAATTCAAACTGCAAATTGTCAATATTTATTACTCCTGACGAATAAACTCGTCATAACGCAAAATGTTGTACTTTTTTCCATGTCGATTATATTCGTCAAAAACAGTTAACTGGTTAATATATAAATAAATAGTCCTGAATACACATTGTTGAATCATGAAGTCTTTCATGTAGAAATAATTTTCTATTTTCTTGTTGCTGCTGATCTAAACAAACGTCTTCGTTAGCGGTAACTTTTTTTAGAAGAAAGTTTTTGGTTATTCACAGAATTGCAAGAAATTTCACTCCTTAT
This sequence comes from Argiope aurantia, assembly GCA_026543865.1. Classification (NCBI taxonomy): domain Eukaryota; kingdom Metazoa; phylum Arthropoda; class Arachnida; order Araneae; family Araneidae; genus Argiope; species Argiope aurantia. The sequence goes on from JAPMOR010025237.1 coordinate 288,396, forward strand.
AAGTAAGCGCGCTCGTGTATTTACTCTTCGTTAGAAAAATAATCACTTATTGCATTTGCCAATCCCAGTCTTGACTATGGCTATGCCAATTGTCGATTTATCGAAAAAAATCGATTTTTCGATGCCAGTTTTTGAAAAATATCGATCTATCGAAATCATGATCATGAATAATAGTTCACAATAAATCGCGATACAATAAATCGATATTAACAATTATTTTTGCTTTTTCGGTTTCGTTTTGGTCATCGGTAATTGTTTATTTTTTTTGTTCCTCATTCTTTTTCAACTTCATACATTCATTGTATTAAATTTTTGTTAATATTTCTGTAAATACTATCACATTCTAATGTATAAAAATGCTTGTTTCAAGCATGCCATTTTGGAATAAACTATTCCCTAACTGAATGATACCAATATGGAAAAATTATTGCGGTTATTAGAAGGTTGCTGGCTGTCCTTTGTTTAATCGCTAAATATTCATCTTCAGAAATAAAAGCAAAAAGGATTAATTCAGATTAAATTTACAATTTTATTCGCAGTTCGTCTTTTCACACTCAAGCGTACTCACATAAAAAAATTCCGTCATACTTTCACTTTCGCCTTTAAAAATATTAGTTTTAAATGCAATGTTATAAATTTTAATATGCAGACACTGCTTTGATATTGACACAGTTTATTAAAAGTGTTTTTAAAAAATTATTTTCTAACTATTTTTACTCAAAAGAAGGCAAATATTTTTATTATATAAACTAAACTTCTTTTTATTTGGAGTCGTTCTGATCAGTCAATATGTTAAGAGATGCTATTTATAACTTTTAATAGCTATAAATAAATAATGATATCACGACATATCGAAAAATATCGATAATTGTTAGACGATATATCGCGATGATGAAGTTTCGTCATCGCCCAGCTCTAGTCTTGACATGCATACATTTTAGGAGATGATACTCTATTTTTTATTGTTCGTTCGAGACACAACAAAAACCTCAACTTCATAATCCAATCCAAACAAAACAGAAGGGTTAAACAATTACGCAACGAGGTTTCCAGATAATGCCGCATCGCCAAACTCGTGAATGGTGTGATGGCCAAAAATAAATTTTTCCGAGTAGAAATACCTTTACAAACTCCGAGACTTCCCAAGTGGCGGATATCCAGATTATACTCGCCAACAATTGCCAAGATGTGTAGCAACTGGATGATGAAGTTCATTGCAACCTTCAACACTATAAACTCGCCTGATTCAGACAGAGTTGAAACCGAAGCAGGAGAAATCTCATAACAGCTGTGAACTCTTCTTTTCAGAATAAAGCATTTCTTTAGCTTAGTCTAAATATTAAAATACTCCAGCGGTGCTCCGTTCAAGGAAGATGGTTTAAAAATAGTACATCGAGTTAAAAGAGTTTTGCTCTTTGAGACTGTTAGCAGAGAGAGGTGTAACAGCCATGATGCATGTTGTTCGGCTTTCTTAATTAATATAACTAAATTTGGTTTCCTTAGTTTAGCCTTAGAGATTATAAGATTTACATTTATAGCACCTCCTTTTTTTCTTGGGAATGATAAATTACTATGACAGCGCAACCAAGAGTTGATGCATCTGCAAATCCGAGTAATTCAATGACGCCATCTAAAATGGATGCAACACATCTTGGAATTTTGTTTCTACTTATTTGTTTAAATGCTGACTGGCATTTAATCTATGCATTTGAGAGTTGTGAAGAAATAAGAGCATCCCTATCATCTTTTACAAGCCATAGTTTTTGATTAAAAAAAATTGAACCACATGTATCACATGCAGTTATGAAATAAGGATCAATTACCATTACAAGACTTTCGAACTGACTTCGGAATCACAAAATATGCATAAATGATTTCATGTTGTTATGGCTAAATATGATGAAGGGAATAAAAAGAATTATTATAATCCCGCTAAAGCCCTGGATTAAAGAAAAGCCCACAGATGGAATAAGGTCAAACTCCCCAGTATCTAATCAAGGGGGGGGGAGGCACCAGCTGAATGAAGGAAAGAAATTATTTTACTTTCAAACGTATATTTTCTTATGAGAAATACGGCCCGGTATAAGCCAAACTACATGTTTACATTTATTTTCTCTTAATATAAAACTCGCATATTTTTATTATATTAATCTAAATAAAATCTTTCTGGAAATTATTCTTTGATAACAATGCACGATATAATCGAAAGATAGTATTTTGTCAGGATGGCTAATCCCAATCTGCAAGAGGAGAAGGCGAGAAAAGATCAAATTTCGAAGTCAAAATGCGGGATCAAGAATCAAATTTGAAATCCAATATCATGTCTTGGATTTCAAGACAAATACCAACCTACTTATTAATTGATCAGTCAAAATTCAAGTATTACTGTCTTATAGCATTGCCCATTGAGTTTTGTTTACAGTTTATCGTTGACCCTGATTAGATATTCCAATTTTCACACACATACAATATGGTATTTCACACATTCAGCTCATATATGCAGCCAATGTGCATTCAGCTAAGTTGCATACTGTAGCAAAGATGGTTAGGATAAAATGCTAAACAGAGAAAAAAATTTAAGATCTGGTAAATATGTCGAAGGAATTCTTGATCCTTAACAAGAATAAATTATTGCAATCTTTACTTAATTACAGTCTTTAGGATAAAGCCGAACTCTCCCATCAAAAGAGACTAAAAAGATAAACAATGAAATAAAAGAGCTCTATGAGATTTACAGGCTGATTCAAAGTGTATTAAATTCAGTAATTTGCACACAGCTGAAGATAAAACAAGCGGAAGACATCTCCGCGTGATATTCATGCCTAAGTAATTCATTCAGTGCACATTAAAGAAAAGTGAACAGGGTGTTCGAGTGTCTTTTTTCCCCCTTCGACTGGGTTCAAACTTTGATGTAATGATGCGATGAGACCATCTGCCAAATTTTATTTGCTTACATCTTTGCTTTTCGAGTTACCGTTTTTATATTGCCGCATTGAAACGATTCAGTGGACTCTCCATGGCCGAATGGTCATAGAACTGATCTCATAATCAAGGGATTGTGAGCTTTAATCCCGCGATTCACAGTTTGGGTAAATATTTAATTAATTGATTTTATGTTTTCATTTATTTCATGTTCCAGAAGATATTGGACATTTCTTTAGTTTACCAGACAAGTGTTCTGGACTTTTCTTACTGTCTCCAGAAAAGTATTCTGGAACTTTCCCTGCTAGTATAAAAGCAGAAGATTTGTCAATCACTGTGTTCTCAGTTCAGAGTTGAGTTAATAAATTGGTTTAGCTCTACTTCTTGTGTGTGTCATTGCGTTCCACACTAAAGTATCTACGTGACAATATATTCGCAAATAATATATAATTTTATTTATTTGCAATATATTTTCTTAAATTATAATCACCCGATAAACGAACAGTCAATCAACTGTTTAGATATTCGAACCTAAATTTCGTACAAATCTATATTTCAAATGATAAATCTTTATGCTTAATTTTATTCATCTAATTATTTACATTTTTGGCTTCTAGTATTCATATGGATACGAACGGACAATAGACACATTTTCTGAGATTGAATTTCGTCAAAAATTTGGCAACGGTTTGAAAATTTGGTGAAAAGGTCATATGCCGAATTTCATATATGCTTTTTTGTAGCATAGAATTCATAGATCTTCTTTCGTACTCGGAGATATTTAAGAAATG
>JAPMOR010025237.1:292118-322260 GCA_026543865.1 Argiope aurantia
GAATTCATAGATCTTCTTTCGTACTCGGAGATATTTAAGAAATGGAAATTTATCAAAATTTCAAAGTCAGATTTTTTTAACGATTGCAGATCATTTTACTTTTAGATATGTGAAGTATGAAAAGCTCTTAAAGGCATAATGTTTTTAATTTACTTTGCATAATTTTTTTTGTTTATTTTTAAAATTTATGTATTAATCCATATGACAAATTAATTTTGTTATTGGAGTTTTAATTTTAAATATTCGATGAGTTATTTTTCCTTTGACTAGTTTAATAAAAAATATTAGCAGGAAGTTTCAACATAGTACAGTTTCTATGGATGCTGAATCAAAATGTTAACATTTGATATTTATTTAATCTCCTTGATTTGCTGTTTCTCAATTTTCCTTACACATTTTGACAGGCCATTATATACATGAAAAATTTCTTTAGATTTGGAAAACTGAAATTAAGGAAAGTAATTTAAATACTGATTCGTTAAATAAATCAAAAAATGAATGACAAAGTTACATAGCAATTTTCATGTCTGCATCTAATTGTATTTTATAGGTATCGTGTTCACAAACAGGTAGACAATAAAAGCATAGTTTCAAAAATAGGCTTTTCGGACTCAGAGAAATCTGAAACAGGAAGATTCATCTACATCTCGATCTACTTTCTTTAATAATTTATTATTTTCATGTTCTTCTAAAGCTTTGATAACACCAATCTGTGCAATGTTATCCATAAAGAAATGCTCTTAGTTTTAATTTTGGTGTATGAAATAATTGATTCACAGCCATACATATTAACTTTGTTCCCAGTCTTAATTGTTGGTTCAGATGCTATTGGTCTAATTGTTTTATTGCATTTCTTTGAATAAAATAGGCAGCCATAATGAATTAATCAGAACAATTCTAATTTTAACTCTTGGGTATATCCAAATTTGAATCAGATGACAAGAATATGTCCAAAAGACGCGATTAATTATCTTAGTATTTCTTAAATTATCATAGTATATTCATATTAACGTTCCGTTTAAAAGAAACGCAAGCGTTGTTTGGGAACAGACCTCTTGTTTCGGAACCTTTTTATTTTGGAATGAACACACCAACTTATTGATAGCTGCAGGATGATGTTTAATCCCTATTTTCCGTTTAATTAACGTTAACTCACATTTAATTCTTATTTGATTTAATTAGTGTTAATTCATATTTTCATATATTTCTTAGTGTCCCACATATCTAAAATTGAGACCTTGCAACCAAGCCACCGTACTCCTACTCGCTACTTTGTTGTAACGGACTTACAAATGAAATTTTAGTTAAATTAAAAACAATGCTGTGAAAAATCAAGAAACATTTTATCCGTCGTTGAAAATTTTTATTACATCTTGTCAATCGCAAAGCTGTGTTAAATGAAGGTTAAAGATTTGAGAGATAATAAATACCACGTTTCAGTACAGTCGAACCTGAAAACGTGTCGTATCACTTTAAAAAATCATGACAATTTTAGAAAGATAAGCAGAAATCTTCAAAAATTTACATATCAAATTTTACTTCCAGATCTACAAATAAGGAAGCGTTCTCAGGTGATAATCAAATCACCAATAAAAAATATAAACCCAATCCTTTATCGCTTTCGATATCAAAATCACCTCATCGGCATCGTCATCATCCGCGCTGACAAATTAAAATGAGACCACGTGAAACCGGCGTGCCGGCGCATTGTTTCTCGGTAAACAGAAACAAACATCCACGAATTTTGCACGTGAGTCAAAACCGTAAATTTCTTCAGTGAGAGTGCTCCAATTTTTTTCTCTCACTCAGCGTCTGACTCACGAGAGATCACCAGCGTGCGTCTTCGCGTGTCGTCACGAATCGGACACTCACATACGTATGCTTACGTGAGTTCAGTCAATATCAGTGAAGTGTATGCAGTTAACAGAACTTCTCTGCTCACGAAGGTCACGTTATTCTTGGTAACAGAGGGTAAAAACGATATTGGAATGCGGGGATTCTTCTAATTCGTTTGGAGTGGATGGATCGAGATGTCATAAACATGTCTTTTTCAGATTGTTATGAGTCGTTTATCAGTTTATGCCAGTTTTTCATTTTTAAGCACGGTTTTTGTATGTAGGTCACATAGTAATTTGGTTCAGAAATGATATATCGATCGGTTTTGGATGTTTTTGAGTGTCACCGCTTAGGAGACATTGATCCACAGCCTAGATATTTAAAGTATCCGACTAGACTTGGAGAATAATTTAAAAAAAATGATACGCAAGCATTTTTTTATTGCACCAAATAGCTAAAAAAGACTTGAAAAATCACTTTTAGAAGGAAAAAATACACTTATTTCTTTTAGTTTTTGGACCAACTGCTTATTTGATGAAAATTTAGCAAAATTTTCAATATTAGGAAAAACTGGGTAGGTTAAAAAATAATGGAAATATTTAATTTTTATTTCATTTATATATAGCTCAAGGTATATAAAATGTAACAGACCACAAGATAAAAATTATTTTAATAAATAAAAATTTTATGAGCATTTGAAGTTGCCATAAAGGATTTTTTCCCTCAAAATTTGTCTATGTTTTGAACTTAAAATGTCTGAAAAACATGTCTAAATAAGGCTATTTTAAAATTCACTGTCTATCACACCCTCAAAGGGTTTCGATATATCCGTACCAATTTCATGAAATTTGATTGAAATGATTTTGAGATAACATGTTTTCTGTGAATGAATCACAGTGAAATATTCATTCTTCAGAAAATGCGTTTAGATATTGTGCTTGTAAATTAGTTCATCCAAAATCGCTGGAAACAAAGGTACTTTTTACGCTTTTTAACAGAAATGTCAAAATTAAGTAAACTACGGCTGAATAGAGAGTTAATTAAACATATCAAATATTATTTTAAGAGAATTTTACAGTAAAAGTAAAATAAATCACTCATTTTCGATTAACCACTGTTTTCGATTTCATTTTTATTTGTTATGTATTATTAAAATTAGTGTATCGATAGTTCTATCTTACATATAATAAAAACAGAGTCTCTTTTAGATTCTACGAAGTTTGGACTTTATTTTCAAACCATAAAAAAAATTAATTTTTTGGAAAAGCATCTTTACAACCTAGTCGGATACCTTAACTTAAAATAAAGGGCATAAGGGTCTCGAAATTTTCAGGAATTTTCAATTTTCTATGTAATTCCTTCAAGCTAATGATATTAAATTAATCTAACTCCACTAGCATTTATTATTTTACTCCACCAGAATTGACAAGCAGTTTTGGTGCATGCTTGATTTAATATATTGGATTTTAGATTACATGATCAATACTGTATTATATGATAATATAATGCAAAATTTGTGATAAATCTTGTACAATAAAGTAAAGACACCAGATGGTCTTAAACTTCTGCACAGATTTTTTTCTGGAATGTGTATTTGTAGCGATTGCAATATTATAAATTATCATTTTACTATTGTTTAAAATAATTTTTCAAAAAAAAAAAACACTTTTCTTTTCAAACATTAATATTCTGAGAATATTTTTATTATTTTTCTAAGAATATTTTTATTATAATGTTGCCATACGTAAAGTTGTCGAAACAAAAATTATATGATTTGTAGAGGTTGCATATTCCCTATCGCTCTTTACAGGTATGAGGGAAGATATAAGGGAGGAAAATGAATGGGATAAAATAAGATGTCAGTAACAATAAAATAAAATAAAACTAAATTTTTCGCGAAAAGGAAGATAGATAGAAACACGAAGAATATTTTTTTTTATATTTTATTATTGCTATTGTTTCTGCTGTACTAGTTTCATTCATTTACATATCTATCATATTATGGTGGCCATATTTTTCTGTTATTGAATTTAGATTGGAGAATTTATCTAAAATTAAATTTTTCAAAATTAATTCCAATTAATCTTTCCTGTAATGTAGATTATTTATTCACAAGTAACATTTAGAACAATCCATGATATTTTTGATAGGTTGAAAATGTACCGGTTATGCCAAAATGTTCTGAAAACTTTACATGTGGCATTCGAGAGCCATCGCTTCAAGCTAACATGGCATATTATGATCATGCAAATAGTAACAATGCAATACTATTTCTTTAATGCAAGATTTTCATCGCCTCATAACTCCTTAATTTTTTTTTTAATTATGCGCGAACATTTTATATGAATTTTTTTCAATAGTAAATAAGTGATAATTTTTAATAATAAATTATTTTAATAAATTCCATTAAAGAATAATTTTGCCCCTGAGATTTTTTTAAATAGAATTTTAAAATTAGAATTGTATAGGATAGTGACTGCAGACTTAAGATAAATCGATTTGCTTTTATAAAAGAATCGCCCAGCAACAGTAGTTTTAAAGGAGTTGATAAGAAACTTAAAAGCAAGAGATTGAAGAGTATGCATTCGAGTGTTATATAGATAACATATATCTAATTCTCAGAGTTATGGTTGCAGTTAAAATATTTTGAATTCCGATACGGAGTGCAATCTTTAACCAATCAGGTAATGATATGTTAATTGAAACTGTTGCCACATACATATCTGAGAAGGAAAATTTATATGTTTTTCTTATCGAAATGATGAATACATTCAACAAATTCTATTAAGTTTCAAAATTAATAAAGTTCCATTAAGTAGTAGAAGATTGTTTATAAATATTGAAGCATGTGAACGTATTTTTTAAATATTTAATTACTAGTGAATGATATTAATTTTTGAATACTTTTCATCAAATTGAATAGATAGCAGCGTAAAAATGCATGAGCATATTTTGTAAAAATTGAGAAAAAAATGTAATGGTTTTTTTCTCTCGTAGTTTACTTTAGCAGTTGTTCACTTTTATTTTAACCCTTTGACTACTGACTGAATATATCTCTAACCCATTGACTATTACTGGAACATATATGTAAAAATATCCATAGTCAAATGATTCGAAAATTTATGAAATGAAAAGTTTTTTTTTTAAATATTAATAGTCGAATGAAGCAAAATTTGATCACTTTGATATTTATTTTGAAATGAAATCAAAACATTCAGAAAAGCTGAATAATTAATAGGGCAAAAAGTTTAGTTTAGTCATATCCCGTTTTTTAGGGCGACACGAGGGCTGTTTTTGGACAGACCTGGTCATTTTGAACCCAGGTCAGATGACGAGGACGACGCCTGAGCTGGCATTCCCTTTTTCCAAACTTCCACATCACATCAAACTGGAGAGGTTTGGTCCCGATGAATTTAACGTGGAATCGGATCTCGAGCGTGAAACCCTCCGATTCTGAGACCTTACCACCAGGCTACCGCGGCCCTTATAGGTAACGAACGCATACTGTATTTCATCTTTCCGACACTTTATATTTCCTAGTGGTTTTTGAAAATGTTCTTTTCGGATTCAGGAATATCTAAATTGTAGGGAATCTTCGAAATCTCTTGATCATTTATGAAATTTTTTTCCTCATACTTATTTTATCCAAGAGAAAGAAAGAATGACAGTTTGGCTGACGCAAACTGTTCAAAGTTATATACCTGCAGAAAACGTCAAATATTTAAATAATCTCAACAAATGTGATGTAAATTCAATTTATGGATTATATTCTTTTCTTTGAGGTTCTTATTTTGCAATAATAATCAGTTTTCAAAAATTTGAATTAAAATAAAATATCTGAAAAGTTGGAATTAAAAGGAAATATATTGAATGTGCCATTGGGGCGTTTTTAACTTGCACAATTTCGATAGAGGGTAAATAGAATGTGTGTCTTATGAAAGTTTGCCATGTTGAAATTATATTAAATATTCTAGGTTCTAACTATATGGGCAATGGAGTGTAACTTTATCATATATGACTATTCTTTGTCAATTCATTGTCCCACGTGTCCAAATGAAAAGCCATTGGCAATCGCAAAAGATGTGGACGAAATGTGCTATTAACATTTCAATGTCACATCATTTCTAGTTGCAAGATAAAATTTCCAAAAGCACGAAGAGAACATCCCCCCCCCTCCCGCCAAGGTCTTTTCCGCGCAGATATCTCTTTTCAGGAACCCTTTCTAACCCTCGAGATAAAATGACTTTTCACTCCTTTACAGATACAGAGATAAAACTGCTACTATGTGCTGACAGGAATTTTCGTTTCATTCTACTGGCGGCGAAGAATACATTGATAAAGACGGAGGAAATAGTAAATGAAATTTCAAGGATATGAAACAAAAAGCGGAAGATATCCTTTCATTGACCTCTATCTCAATACGTGTTTTTTTAGTTCCTTTAATCAAAACAAATAATTCAATCTTTTATTTGATCTGTGGGATTTAACTCGTATCGGCTCTCACCGAAGAATACCTTAGACACGAGAATGAAAAACTTCCATAATGACATTTGATTTTCGCTTTACCGGTGGAAACATCAAGGATGTAGGGTTGAGTTACCTCAACTTCCATGAGGGGATGTTCCTCCCTACGATTCAGTGATTACAATTAACCTTAATTTTCAGCTCCACGCTGTCGCAATGACAGTCATTCATAGACAGAGTAACTTTGATATAGTTTCCTAAGCCACTTCCATATTCTAGTATTTTCGGAGAATTTCTCTGCTATTACATTTAAATCCATTTTAACTGCTTTTGAGGAAGTTTCAGTGATTAAGTGGGTTTTAGATTAGTATGACATGCCTGAGAAGTATGAATTGGCGAAAGAAGACTCTATCCTTTGCATTTTAAAGGATTTTCTCCAAAGAAAAGCAAATGTAGACCAATTCCCTGCAAATATTCTTTAGAAAGGCCGGATTATAATTTATAATTAAAAAAATTAAATATTCCTGGCGATTTAATTGTTAATTTTTTCTATTATTTTTTTAATATCTTATAAAATTTTTTTGGAAAACGAAATTGGGTATGAGTTGTAATTCCAATTAAAAATTAATTTTCTAAAAATATTTTTGAGCGCGCGCATTTAATTCTTATAAAAATTTGGTATTTGAACTAAAATTGGCATTTAACTGACTAAAAGAACTCAAAATACAAAATAATTAGTTTACCTTTAATGTTAATCTTTATCATCAATTTTATGCAATTTCTTCAAAAATTAACAGCTAAAGGTATTTAAATCAAATTAGAACACCATTTGGGGAAAAAGTCATTAGTCATTATATTTATTCTTCTCAATTTTTTGAATTATTGAAAAATGTATTTTATTAACAATGTATTCATATAGAACAATTTATTTTATTGATCAACAATTCAATTTATTGAACAATATATTCATTATAGAACAATTTATTTTATTGAACAACAATTTAATTTATTGAACAATATATTTAACAATGCTGTTTTTGTTAAATGCAACTTTGGTAATGTAGCAATAAAAAGAGAATTTCATTTTTTACCACCATTTGCTTGTTTTCAGGCCCATTGTCTCATTAATTAAACATTAAGATAAAAAGATAAGGGATTTCGTTGATAACCTTTGACCTACCAGATATTGTTGTTGATAGAATATCACTCAAATAGGCAAATATTTTTGAAATAAAGGCCGAACATTTCTGAAAATTATAAAACACGCGTTTATTCCTATTAATTTATTATTTGTTTTCCTTTTATTACTGTAAAAGATTCTATTTTTGTGTCAATGGATTCTTCAAAAAATTAAGGGCTAAATTAACAATAAACACTTCTAAAATTTATTATTCGGCGTTTCTTTTTTATGAATCCGCAAACAAGGAATTAACGATCTGAAGGAAGAAGGCACAGAAAATGCTGCAACCACAATATTAATTCAATCGACCGCATTCCATTAAAGACTCCGTGTTCTGCGCTGAATTATGTTATTTAAAATCTTATAAATTCAACTAAATCGTTAATTTTTAATTTTTTTACTATAACATTGCATGAAATACTCGAATTACATTAAAACTTGACTATTTTTCTAATTTATATTCTTCAAGATTTTGCATTTCAATGATATTTAATAAAAAAAAGGGGGGAGGGAATGCTATTCTCTCACTTTTTTTAAGAACTTGAACACTGAAGTTGTAAACTGTATTATTTATTTTTTATTTAGTTCATAGTGCAATTATTAAATTTCCTATGTGTATTTTCCTGTTTTTAAAAAAATTCTATTCTTCCTATTTTTTTTTTAAGAAATGACTCATAGGAAAATTAGTTACTTAGTTACTTATTTAAATTTAGTTACTTATCCATTCAAATTACTATTTTTAAAATTATAAAAAATTAAATAATAATTACTATTGCTTTAATTTAAAAAAAAATTATTGATTGTTTATTAATGACGTATTATTTTTTCGAACTTTTAAATATTATAATATAAATTTTATACATTGTTATTAAAAATAAATTTCTATTCCGATTTTTTTTTATTTAATTATTATCGTTTCCTGTTACCGTAATAATTTCAGATCCAATTTTTACTAATATGAATTGCGGATTTTACTTATGTTTATAGTTTTCCCGATATCTCGAATTATCCGCATTTCACGGTATATAAAAGTAAACAGCTCATTTGAACGCAAATACTTTATCACTATGGAAAGCGTCTTAAGAATTCATCACGTACTAAATGCATGATACACTGTCCTTTGCCAGTACTAAAGATTACATTTTCCGATTATACTTGTACAAAGCCCAAAGGGTACGTACACATGCCCTATCAATGAACTGAGTATCGCACCAAGGTCTATGTGTTGTGAAGTGCACCTACATTTGCTGAATCCCGTGTCTTTTAACATGCCCACGAAGATGACACGTGGACGCGTGGATGGGGTTCTATTTTGTCACTTGACGAACTAGAGCAGAGTTTTTGACCCCTCACTAAGCGTTTCGAGGAGAGGATTGAAATAAATCACAGCGTATCTATTTTGGGTCTCATCAGATAACGGCCTTATTCTGTTACACTTCTTTTTTTTCATTATCTTTTTTAATTTCGCCTTCATGCACGTGAGGCTCACGTAGGGTAAAAATGATTCTTGTTTTTTATATCCGAGGTTTTTTAAAATTATTTTTCGTCCTAATATCAAACGCTCAAAGGCAGTAATTAATTTTGCTGAAATAGAAGAATAGAAATTGCCAGAATAGAAGAAACGATTTATTTCATCATGGTAGTTACATTATGTACAAGACGCGATGATAAATCTGATATCCGTTTACATCGCGATACAAATGCAAAACAGAACGGAATTTTCCCATTCAGTGGTTTTGCAATGAGATTTCGATAGGAATTTCTTTAACACGTGTAGATTTAAGTAAGGGAAATTTAGGTATTTTTAAAAGAATGGTAAGCTTTAGAGGTTTTAATCCCTTCTGTCAGAGCGTGAGAACCTACCGAATTCAACAGTTTTCTAGAGCGCGTGTTAAAAGTAATTAAATGAAATGTGGAATTGGCTCAAGAAATAAAAGAATATTTTAGAATGAAGTTAATATGGGCTAAATTAAGATAAAAACCAGGAAATTAATTAGATTAATATCGTAATTTTCATCTTACGCTAGTACTTTTGTAGTTTTTCTAGCCGTTTATCGCGATCAGCTGGATCCTAAAATATATTGTTTTTATTTAATTTCAGTTAACTATTAATGCATAACTTGATTTTCATGATTCTTTTAACAATTTTAAATTTTAAAATGTGTCATGCAAGCCATTCTATTTCCACAGCCTTACACTTGTCTATAGCGCATAAACTTTTCTGATATTTAAGTCCAATGGCATAATAATGCCATCAAAACTGAAATAATCTAGATAATCTGTCTCCTAATGGTGCATTAATATAATTTCGCTTTCTGATTCATGTTGTAAACTGGAGAGTTAGTAATCAAGATCTTCCCTTTTTAACTTTCAACAATGGAAGAAAATCAAGAAATTTAATAAATAATGAAAATGGTTTGAATTTCAAAGCAACAAACAAAAAAAAACTGTCACTTATTATAATTATAAATTATTTAAAACTATTTTTAAAAATTATGCAAAAATATTTTCTCAAAAATTTGGCAAACTTCAAGAAAAAATACACAACAAAATTGGCTTAGTTAAAAAAAAATTTCAAGAATTATAAAATAGCGTAAAAATCAGTTTTGCACTAGCACATTTATTATCATAGAAACAACCAAATCTCTCAATTTGTTTGCTAATTAATCTTTTAAGAAATGCGCTCTGAAGAGCGCATTCCCAACCTACAAAGTATATTTCTGTCTTATTCAGTATATGCAAGTTCCACAGTGAGGTTTTTAGAGCGCCAAAGATCCACACAAACACATTCTCCTTTAATATCAGTTGAGCTTTATTATTTCTGAATCGTCCAAACCAGACAAAACCAATGTCCTTCAGAGGTCAGCTTTATCGACTTTTGCTTGATCTATAAACGTGCTATATCTTCAAATGATCGTCTCAGCAGTTTACAGGAAACAATCATAGATCGATTTGAATGTAAATCTCTAGATTTGAAAAAAAGAAATGAGAAGTTTCAGCTATGATTCATTGTTCTATCAGTATCAGATGTGAGGTTACTTTACTTCAAGGTTCTTAGAAACGTAATTTACCTTTTTCTTCTGTATTTAAAATGGACAACCAATTTTTATTCTTACTCGCGTGCAATACGAACTTCTATTTCAATAGAATAACAGCGATTGTATAGAAGATTGTTTTTACTTTCTCGTATGCAGCGTAGAGAGAAAAATATTGTAATCTTCAAAAAATTTGAATTCGAGATTTTGTCGAATATTCTATTTTTAGACCTCTCTGAGTTCAAAAACATACTTTTAGAAAATGCCTGCCTGTGACAAAGATAACTCAAGAACACTTTGAGCCTGACAGATCAAATTTGGTATACTGTCTGTTCACCAAAGCGAAATCCGCTCAAAGAAAATCTGTCTGTCCGGCTACCGAATACACTTTAATACGACAACTACATACAGAGGCAGATGGATAAAATACGGTACACAGATTTCACATCTATAGTACAAATACCTGTAAATGTTTCAGCCAAATCCAATGAGGAGTTGACCATCTGTCGGTCTGTACTTTCAGGAACATGTAAACGGATGACTCAAAAACGTAATGACTTAAATATATATATTTGATGTGTGATTTTGTGACTACATATATAGTTTTATGTCAGATTTTTAATTCAGTCGCTTGAGTAAACGGATATAAAACATAAATTCGATTTTTGGACAATATAACTGAAGCCAGGGATTAATTGCCAAGGATCACACGATAGATTAGGTAAAAATTTTAAATTCACGCCAAAAATATTTTGTGATGAATGTAGCCAAATGGCATGCAAGGCGTCTCTGAGATAACCCATTAAGTAGAGAGTATGCGTGAAAATTTTGGGGAGACCACTCTTGCTGGTTCTATAATGTTTATAGAATGATAGCATTTTAATATTTATAGAATGAATATAATGAAACGAACATAAAAATTATTCCAATATTTCTCTCTGCATTTTGAATTTTATAACGGTTATACGATGTTTCTTTTTCTTTCTATGAACGAATAAATGTCAAGATTTTTTTTTATTATTATTTTCTTTATTGTCATAGGTTCGCGAATTGAGTGTTTGGAAAATAATACTAAAATATTTATTTATGGCGTGTTAAATTCTTCTTTCTGTTTTAGCCTCTACTTATAAATTGAAAATTATTTTGGAAATTTATTTTGGAAAAATAATGTTGTTTTAGTTTTCTGTTTTATCTTTTCAGTAATTCCTGAGCAGTAAAAGGAAATATCACTCAATATCCACCACTTTGCTCTCTTTCATACCTGTTTGCTGATCAACCTGTGGCAGATTTCCAAACAGGCAGACTAGGCAGCTGCCTAGGATCGATTAATAAACTTTAGTTTTTTGTTGCCAAAAAAATAAATTTGTAAAATATACAAATTCGATGAATAATAAAATATCAGGATAATATTAACATTTTAGCTAGTACAATTAGTCAGATTTCTGTCTGTTCCTTTAAATTCACTTAATTATTAGAGGACCATTGACTACTTACATAAGATTGCATACAAACATAATTGCCGGTTAGCCAGAAATCATAATAATAATACATATTCACAAAGTTAATAAAATAAAAATATTAACAAAATAAACTATTATGTTAAAAATGTGCTGTAATTTGAAACTATGTCAACCATCTTATTAAAAGAGGGACATAACAACGTACATTGCCTAGGACCATAAAATACCTAAACTCTCAGCTGTTTTAATCAACCAGTCTTAAAAAATGCAATGGCACCCTTTTCGGTATCCTGACATGTAATTCTCCATATTTGTTCTGAAATTATATAACGAAAACGAGAAAATTATAATATTATTTATGAAAGTAACACTGATTGAAGTAGATATATAGATTAAAGTCATTTCCACCTTTCGATCTGCGCTGATTTTCGTAAATATGTGGTTTTGAAACGATTTTGTGCACGTGTTTGTTTGAAAATTCCAATGTTTACTTAACAAAATTCTTTTCTCTTTCCAGACATCATATGGTTGCAATTCTAAAAGACAGGTGTTGGTAAAACAAAGAACGCTGCTCAAACTTCAGAAAAGATATTTTAAAATTTTTTGAAGAATAATCGGACGTTTTAAATCAATATTTTTCTACTATTATCTATGGTTAAACGAAGGCAACTGTTTATTATTTATAAAATAATAGTCGCCTCCGGCTGTTTCGCCAGAAATATCGTTGATATTTATTTTCAGATAAATCATTTGGTTATAATTTTATGACCCTGATTTCGCTGAATTATTTGATATTAAATCCTTGTTATTTTAATCGTCTTACTGTTCTCATAGTTCTTTATTGCGTATATGAAATCTTCAAATGGAGATCAATCTTATGACAACATAGCGCTATCAAAAACATAAATGCTTATTTTCTGCTTTTTAGTTTTGTATCATTGTAATTTTGCAATCAATTTTTAAATGACTTTTCTATGAGCTAACAATTTGGCATGGAAATATTTGTTGGTAGGGAAAGTTTCTAATCGATTGCATAATTTATAGAATTTATTTTCGAATATATTAACAAAAAGAAAAACAAGAAAGGGAATAAACATTGCGTTGTCATTCAGCTCTGTTCTATGTTTAAATTTTCCATCTCATCATAAAGTTAGTTTAAAATATATTGCAAAATTTTCATTGAATAGGTAGCCAGAACAGAAAAAGAATCAATAAAAATATGTCGGGCATATAAAAATGAACAAATTACACATTTCAGATAATAATAACTACATTAACGAAATCCACAAGATGTACTGAAGATCTTCCCAGGAATCGTAACACTTGCCTAACAATGTCAGTCCATAGAGAATCATGTATTTTCTAGAGGATTTCGGGCATATCTTGGAAAAAGTTGCAGTACAAACATTGTCCATTGAGTTATGTATGCTAAAGTTCGCAAATTGAGATATAAATGAGGTGTATGAAATAGATTTGGTCACTATGTTAGCAATGTCTAAATGTTTCGTTTGATAACCGTACCTAAAACCATGTGTCTTGGATAAATATTGAAAGCGCAACTACCGAATTCGCAACTTTCACTAAATTGAGTCAGGCATTACAATGAAAAAAATGATTTCTCTCAATCTCAGAGCTATTCTCTACTTGGTACTCAGAAAATGTTACTCTATTCTCAATATCTCATTTTTATTTTCCTAGATCATCTTAAATTTATTGTTTCATCATCTTAAGATGAATCAATAAATTTATGAATTACAAAATTTGTAGAGAATACGTTTTTATTTCTTGTTTGCTTATTAATATTTGAAGCACAATTCAACTGTATTTTACCTTTTGAGTTCTCTTGTGCAAGAGCATTTTCTTTTCAAGGCATTTCCTCCCAGATATCTGCATCCGTTTAACAGCAATTTTCTGATATTCGATTTAAAATGATTTTACGACCAATTTTGCATGTGGTCTTTTGCAAAATTCTTTCTTTTCGAGTGACTCACGAATTTTAGAGACTGCTTCTATCTAGTTACAGATTAAATCAACATATCAATATGCAAAACGTGCTGTGAAATGATTTATTCCCCAATCCAGCCTGTAGTATTTGCGTCAGAACAGTATCTCTGTATCATGAAAATGTACACAAAATCGCCAACAAATAGTTTAACCTGCGACTTATGAAACAAGATCAAAAACTCTGATACAAGAGAGTAGACCACATTCAAATCATAAATATTTTTAGTTTTCTTTAATCTTGAAGACCACCTGTCTGTTGTAGTGGCACGAGAAAAAGCACATTGCACGAACCGCAGGTCCGGAAACTCGTGGATCTGATTTGAAATCTGTCCAGCTGCCGAGTCGCAATCCGTTCCGGTTGTTTGTGTTCATCCGCTCACGTTCTATGTTCAGAAACACGTGACGCAAAGTTGACGGGGTTTTGCTTTTCCACGGAAGGATGTGGGCGAAAATGAAACATGTTGGAAATTATCGTATTACCGCGAACGAAGAGGAAATTAATGAACATCACTCTTGCTAGCAGACGACAATGGATATTCTTAAAAATTTTAATTTTTTCACATTTTTTTTTTTTTTTTGTATACAAATAAGGCGAGCTTTGCAATTGTCAAAGAAATTTGGCGTCGATATTCTGTTGACTCGTTTGAAACCTACTTGAACTTTAAAAAAGATTTTTTTGGAGGGGTGTATATGCCTGTCTGTCTGTAAATATATGAATTCAAAAATGCAATGCGTTAGAAACATGATATTTGGTATGTGTTTGCATATATTTATATCCAGTTTTTGGTGAAATCCGATATCAGTGAATCTATCTGTTTGTCCGTCCACGTTCGCGCGAACTCTCATGAAATTTTTGATTTAGTCCGACAATGGGTTTACCGGTTAGTAATCTGTCCATTTGCGTGTATGTAAATTGATAACTTGAAATTACATTGTCTTAGACAATTAGATTTTGATATGTTTGTCTTTACATCAACATTGTGGATATGTATCAAATATTAGGCTCAGGGAATGGGAAGTAAGGCAAAATCCATATTTACTCTTCCCAAATACATTTTAAAACGCAGAACGCAGTTGTATTAGTTGGAAATGAATAGGACAACCTAAATAAACCTCTCTCTCTCTTTTTTTTAATGCGTGTTATATGGTTCAATAGATAAACCTTTCGGGCATTCTCTAACCTGTTTCATATTTATGTGTGGCTACAATGTAGAACAATGATTAGTAAGTCTTTATTTATTTTTTAAATTAAGATTAACGCTTAAATGGGTAGATTTCCTCAATTTCATTTTCGAAAGATTAGATATTGAACAGGGAGAGTTTCACCCTCTCAAAGCGAAACAAAGACGTAAAATATTGAAACATGCCTCAATTAATTTAAATATTTGATCATTTTAATATTGACACTAAGAATAGCGAGAACTTCCATGAAGGGGAAGTTAATAATATTTCAACAAAATATGCTGAATCACTCAAGAAGAAAAAATAATTATAAAATTTTATGTTTAGTAGAAAAAGCGAAGGATAATACTCGGAAAAACTAGTTTTTAAAAGTACAATCTAATTATTCACATTTGTTTTAAAAAATTCGAAATTTGTAAAGGAAAAATTTAGTTATTCCATTTTAAATTGGAGTTTTCCCATGGAGTTATAACATTTCAAATTTTGAGACTCAAATTAAGAATTCTAGATTGATCCGACTAATTCGGAACGTAATGTTACCTAACCTAATCTTTGTCCATAGTAAGTTTACAGCAAAGTTTTTTGTAAAGCTTAGCATATACAGGGTGTTGCCGAATTCGACCGACAAATTCAGAGGGGTGATAGTAGGCATCAAGAGGATAAAGAATCACCATACAACATGGGCTCCCAAACGACGGATATAGGGAGTCGGAGAATTGTTGGAAACTGTAAAAAATTAATAAAAAAAAACAAATGGTGTTTCAACTATGCATTTTTTTTAAGAAAGCAAATTCTTAAAGGCTATTTTTCATGTAACTAACATGCCGATTTGATGAACCAGGGGGTCGTAAATTATTGAAAACGAAAAAGTAGTTTAGAACCCTTATCTGCAAAAATATTAAAACTTTAAGAAAAATAAAAGCTTGAAAATATAAGAAATTTTATACTTTTTAATTTAATATAAATCTGTAGTGTTAAAACTGGTGAGGTTTCAGGATATTCAAGAAAAACTAAAATGTTTGCCAGGAAACATCGCTGCAACATTGGTACCCATGTTTACAGAAGGTGTTGCCAAATTCGAAAAGTAAATTTAGCGAAGTGATAGTAGGTATTAAGGAGATGAAAAATTATCATAAGACATAAGGTCGCAGGAGACGTTTATTCTGTGAAAATCGCAAAAACAGACATCGAAGAGAATGGCCCTAAGAATGCAAGGATTCGGAACAAGGTAATCGAGAAGAAGAAGCTTTCTCGTATCTAAATTTTCTGTGCTTTCGAGGAATATAAAAGCAGCGAGCATTGCAGAAGTGATGGTTTGAGGCTTATAAAAGTAGCTTGTATTCATTAAAGAGCAGTGCAGAATTGATAGTAGGTAAGTTTCATTCGCAAACAACATGTCAGATTTCACGAATGACGAATATGCTGATATGCATTTAATTTGCAACCGAGCGGATGATAATGGACGCCTAGCACAAAGAATATACCAAAGCAATATCCAAGTAGATGTTGTCCACACTACAGCATCTTTGCAAATATTAATAGACGGTTGCTGGAGACAAGATCCTTCAAAATAACGAGGCCAAGTGCAGGGCCGGAAAGCCTCAGTGGCGCAAAGTACCTTGTTTTCTTGCAGCACGTCCTTCTGGATATACTGCAAGAAATACCGGCCATTATACGCCAAAACATGTGGTTAATGCATGATGGTGCACCAGCGCATTTTTTTCGCAGCGCATTCTGTGCGTAACTACCTAGATGATACATATCCCGGGACGTGGATAGGTCGTGGCGGACCTGTTGATTGGTCTCCACGTATCCCGGACCTCAATCCCTTGAATTTCTACTTCTGGAGCCATATAAAATCTCTTGTTTATCAGACACCTTTGGATACATTGAAAGATCTCGTAGCACGGATCGCCGTCGCTACTGGAGAAATCGCAAGCTCATCTGATATGTTTCAGTGCGTTCAGTGGTCCTTTAAACGTCGGTATCGGTTGTGTAATGACCTTCGCGGCCGCAACATTGAGCAATTTTTATAAAAGTTCTCATCGTCTCCTTTCTTATATTAAAATGTCTGTGCTGCAAATGTATGCAGTATTTGTATTCCAGGAAATAATATTTCTTTGAAAATTCTTATCGCCTTGATGCCTACTATTATTCCTCAGAATGTTTCGATAGAATTTTGCAATAAACATTGGTACCGATGTTGCAGCAATGTTTCCTGGCAAAAATTTTCGTTTTTCTTGAATATATTAAACCCTTCTCAGTTTTCACACTGCAGACTTATATCAAATTAAAGAGTATCAAATTCTTTATATTTTCAAGCTTTTATTTTTCTAAAAGTTTTAATATTTTTGCAGATAAGGGTTCTAAACTACTTTTTCGTTTTCAATAATTAACGACCCCCTGGTTCATCAAATCAGCTTGTTAATTACATGAAAAATTGCCTTTAATAATGTGCTTTCACTTTTAAAAAAATTCATAGTTGAAACACCATTTGTTATTTTTTTATTAGTTTTTTACAGTTTCCAACAATTTTCCGACTCCCTATATTTTTGCGATTTTCACCTCCTAAACGACGTTTGGGACCCCATGTTGTATAGTGATTCTTTATCCTCTTGATGCCTACTATCACCTCTCTGAATTTGCCGGTCGAATTCGGCAACACCCTGTATGTATGTGTATATATATATATATATATATATATATATATATATATAAAAAAAAAAAAAAAAAAAAAAAAAAAAAAAAAAAAATACATGAAATTGCAATACCGAAACTGTCCCTATTTATTCATAAAATGTGATCATATTCTGCTTGTTGTAAAAGTTGAGAAGACGGATTCTTCGGGAAATAAATTTTTAAAATTAGATTTATTTCAGATTTTATTACGGAAGTATCTTATTTTTATATATAATCGTACTTATTTACTCTAGGACAATGGACTTCGACCATGGATAGTTATTTTGATTCGTCCCAAGTATTATGGAAACCACTGAATAACCGAACACCACGACATCACTGACAGGACACTAATACCACGACATCACTAATACTGAGTCCTAAAGGCCACCACCGGCCTCGGTACAACCCTTCCCGTAGGAGGAATGCCTGGTCTTCTACAGAGGATTGTTTCCCCCCCCCCCATGTCTGCTTTGCCTTCCCCTACAGGGACACCCTGGGAAGTTCAATGGGAAAGAATCGTCATTGTGAATCATTACTTATAATAATTAACTTTACTACTCCCCAAGTTCCTTTTATTCGATCTGTATTCTATCTTTTCTTTAAATTTACATACGAATTAGATTTTGCATGTTCTATATGTTTGATAAATTCAAATATGCATGGCACAGTATAGCTTTTCTGGCTCTTGTGCCATTAAAACCAAAAATTAAATTCAATCCTTGATAAATTCATTTTATCCAGGTTTCTAAAATAATTTTTGCGTTAAGTTACCATCTTAGGGTGATTTCCTCTATTCAACCAATATCAATAGACTCATTTGAATTAATGAGATAGCATTTCTTCGGTTCAAAAAATCTTTTTCGGAGAAAATGAGGGGAATTCCCTTTTCTTATACATAAAATTTGTCTTTTTTTTTCTTTTTTTCCACGCATATTTTTCTAATTTATCGCTTCACCAGTGGACACGAGCACTGCGTCTCGTTGAAGGTCGGAAATGAATAATTTAAATTACCAACTAAGAGCACAAAATTTATCTTTCATCTATTTCTAATAATAAAAAAAACTGATTTTTGGAATTCGGCAACCACTACAATTCCTATAAAACATGTTTTTAATTACAAGGCTTAGCTTTGTTTTTTATTTAAGTCTGTTTTGATCCTTCAAGATGATTAACGAAAAATGTGACGTAACTTTCCCAGAAAAGGCAATGCGCCTAAGAAAACTGCAAATCTATTAAAAAACAGGATCATTTGGGGTGTTTTATTCAAAATCGAAAAGAAATTGGGATGAAAAGTCAAAAGTAGACACTGTTTAGCTAATATGACACGTCTCAATCCACTTGAGTTAAACTGCTAAGAGATCAATTTGCATGATTTCATTACATGGATCATTAACAAGTATGCTTTTACCTATCGATAAGATCAGCTATCGGAATAAAGAAGCAAACAGATGACTTATTCATAACCTTATGATAAATTAAATGCCCTTGTTATTTCAAGGGCAATGTGTCTTTTTCTTCTAAATATATCAAGAAACGATATATCGATATCATCGTGTAACTCAAAATAAACAAAATATCTTTTAAATTCCAGATTGCATGCTTAAATAGAATCTCTAGAAAGTCCTTAATAGATTTTTAGATGATTAAGAAGAGGAACCTTTGAATTCCATACTTAACAGGTCATTCATGATAATTACTTGTAGATATTAAATAAATGAGCTAGAATAACAGCTGTCATCACCACCTCCTTTAGTTATTGAAAGTAGTCCATGAAATTAAAAAAATGACGACACAGTATAATTTAGAACGCTCTTTAAGAATGATCATTTTTTCATACGAATATTTTTAAAAACAGCGCATAGATATATATAACATGTAATTATAATGCATGCTTTATAGAATTGGAATAAAAAATTGAGCACTAAACGGAATAGACTCGATTTCTGATATCCTGTCCGGGCTTGAAAATGTTGCTCTGCTTATAAATGAAATGCCCTACATTTTCAACTGTTTATTGCTAAGTAAATGAACTCATTTTATTAAAACAAACCTATCGGTGGTGGTTACCCCAAAATTTTCTCGCATGCTCTCTCCAGAGAATGCCTTACATGTCATTGGTGTACGATAGTTGCGAAATATTAACTTCTGGCGTGAGTTAAGCATTTGCACAGAATTTATTGTGGTGTGTTTTTGCGATTAATTCCTATAAACAGATGAATAGCATCCAAAAATCGAATTTCTGTTTTAGACACGTGTTTCGTAATCGATTAAAATAAAAATTTGACACAGAAGTACACTTTATTCAAAATTACAAAGCCACGTACCAAATTTGATATATTTAAATCATCGCGGTTTTAAATTATCAAGTCTATATGTTTCTGAAAGTACAGACTGAAAGACATTCAACTCCTCATTGGATATGGCTCAACATTTAACAGGTGTTTACACTATAGATGTTAAATCTATGGACCGAATCTTATCAATCAAGCTCTATCCATTTTGTTATTATCGTATGCAGAAATGTTTTTTCTAACTCAGGTAGGTCTAAAGCGTTAAAATTCCTCAAAATCTCGATTTCGAATTTTGTTTTTTGTTTTTTTTATGGTTACAATACTTCCTCTATATTTTCATGTAAATGGAAATAAAAACGTCAGTTTTCAAATGTAATACATAGAGCATTTGCAATACTTTGAAAATATTCTGGTGCTCACTACTTTGTTCTACTTGTTGTCAGTTTTAGTTGCTCTTACAATTTTTTTCTTGTACATATGTTATGCCCGAGTATTTCGTTCTAACAATACTATTTCAACTCCATCCATCAGTTTTTACTGTTCGGATTAACTAATAATGCATAAAAATGGATGCTGACATCGAAATTTTCGATAGTTTGTCATTGTAATTGAATCTCTAAAATAGTTATTTTACTAGTTATTTACTCCATTAAATTCATATCCCTTGATTGTTATAGTCACCCAAAATTAAAATACCAGAGAAGTTATTTTATGCCAACCATGTGGCGAAATTTAAACTAATGTTAACTGCTCTTAATTCTAAACTCACTGCATTAATGGTTTCTTTCATTTCCAAAGATTTTCTTTTTCAGATAATTGGTTTCACAATGATTTCACAAAACTTAGACAACATTTCTATCAACGTGTTTAAAACATATTGTTCACATATATTACGATGACAATGTCGAGCAAACAAAATATCTCTTTCAAGTACACGCAAATGGTCTTTTGAAACTTTCTAATAGCCAAAACCACTTAAAAATGTTGTCATGTTTTAAATAAATAATTACACAACGAAAAACGAATCCATTATCAGCAGAATCAAGTCAAA
This sequence comes from Argiope aurantia, assembly GCA_026543865.1. Taxonomy (NCBI): domain Eukaryota; kingdom Metazoa; phylum Arthropoda; class Arachnida; order Araneae; family Araneidae; genus Argiope; species Argiope aurantia. Next base: position 313,304 of record JAPMOR010025237.1, read on the forward strand.
ATACATTCTTCCCTATGTGAAATGAGCATCACGTGTTATTTGAAAATGTTTGAAACAATGATATCTAGCATAATAATAATAATAATTCAATTTTCTAACTGTTTAGAAATAATTTTAGTCATCAGCATTTCACGTAATTATCATTTTTCAGAGAAGAGCTCTTTCACCATATTAACATAGTAATTGTTCTAGCAAAAACTATCTAGATATATGAATTCTATAACGAAAGCATTTCTTATCAATAAATGTGAGTGCTTGTTCCAAACTATCTTAAAATATGATGATATTAGTTTGCTGCGTGAAAATCACGTGTATGGAAAAGCGATGTGAAAAAAATAAAATGAAAGAATGTTTCATAATAGGAATGTAGATTCAAGAGCTATTTAAAAAAATTTCTGCTGCAGTGTAAAACCATGCAGTATACACGTGTGTCTAAAGACCCTTCTAGAAATTCCCAAAATAAAACCAAGTGTTGGTTATTGATTCTAATAAACAATGTATTGGATGATACTCTCGTGTGTTTTTTTATTTTTGACAAAGAACATTCTTATCATAGTGGGAAAGAACCGATTGAAGTCGCTGTTCTGTTGCTGCGGGGGAATAGCACTTCCTGACCACGTGAGTGCCACGCTTTGAATAAAAGGTGTAAAATCCAAGCCGTGCATGAACTATTTTCAAAAACGTTTAGTACTGAAGGATGAAATGTTAACATTAAAGTATTTTAATAATCAATTTCATCGTTATATATTTTTACAAAAGAATTTTCACATGCTTGCAGGTGGTATACAATATGTAAACTGCACAATGTGATTTGACACGAATATGTAAAAAAAATCATACACGATTCTCTAAAGAGAAAATTATTGGAGATTGAGTTCCCAGATTTCACACTGACAAGGAACAGACAGACACACACACACACACACAAAGAGAGAGAGAGTCATCTTTAATTTTGTAGGGATACACATTTCACTTATTATTTGTAACAATTATTATTACATTTTTAAAAATATATTATTGATAACCATGTAGTGAAAGCTTATAAGCTACTTAACAGCTACGCTACACGAGCAATTGCTTTTGTAGTGTGATCATGTTACTCGGCTGCGAACCACAAGGTCACAGTTTTTATCCTCGCCCATATCAATCCGCTACATTGGTGACCCGGATGTGATACCTTCAACCTTCGTACAGCTGTTATGGCGCCATCTCCCCACAGCAATACAAAGCCGTCAGACTCACTTGATGCAATAGCAACCACTCACTCACACACGCTCGCCATACGTTCGGCGCTAGTCAAATGGATACAGGTGCATTAGACTCAACAGCTAATAAATACATCACCACTGAACAGCCATATCATTCGTCTCACCTCCGACTCACTGGAGGGAGAGTACTGTGGTGTAAAGCTTATAAGCCAGATAACAGATGCGATAACAGGCAATTGCTTTTACTTTACTTAATATGCTTTACTCGGCTGCGAACCACAAGGTCCCAGGTTCTATCCTCGCTAATCGCAAATCCGCTAAAACCAAATTTGACTCTCTCATTGCTTTAATATACATGCAATCATCTTATGTTAGTATGATTTCTGTCCAGTTTTTTGATGAAAAATTATTGATGGTTTGACTTGTTCCTGATACTTCTTTTAACATTCTATTATCCACATTTCATTTTATTACTTATGTATATTTATTTATCCTACTAACATCATTGTGATTTTTTTTCATGCTAAAGAAAAATTGAATATTTTTTTAATGAATTTTGACGATAATCAAATGAAGCAGCTCGCAAGTTCCGCTCAATTCCCGTTTTGAAATTTGGAGCCATAATTCCTAACTTGGCGTCATGATAATAACAAATGACTACTCCGATCCACCCTGAGGCACACGAAAAAGATCTGAATGACCGGACAGTTATGACAGCATTAGCAGGAACTAAGGTTGAGTCCTAAGGACCACCACTGGTCACGGTACAACTCCTCCCATAGGAAGCACATTTCGTCATCGGTAAGTGATTAACATTAGTTAAGGACACCTTAACATTAGGTAAGGGCCTCTACATCAGTTTTGAACCCATCATACGGGAAATATCTCATTCCGATGTTTGAAGTTCTACAAGCAGGAGCTAGAAGAATGAAATATGGTTTTTGATCTTATCACCAGAATCGAAAATATGTATCAAATATACTATACCATGAAAGCGAAGAGATAATTTTGGAGTGAAGCAGGGGTGTTTTCTCTAAAATTTTCTTGCGTGCTATCTAATAAAAGAATTATCATCCTCCCGCATAAAATTGTGGACCTCGAATACAACCGTGAACTCCAAAAATCCTCAGATGTTTATTTTCAGTATCTCATATCTGCAATTCTGTGTTTTGAACTATAATACTATAATAAAGAAAACAGGTACTATAATAAAACTGCTTAACATTGACGTACAATTCGTTTGCAGTGAATCTAGCTATTTTACTGAATCAAGCATGCGATCTTTAACGATTAATCGTTTGCAAGCGGTTAATGCAGATGTATCAGAAAATCGTATATGTGTTTTGGCGCATTTTTTCAGACTGATTGAAGCAACCCTAGCATGCGGCTATTAGTAACTGAAACCCAAATGTTTGCTCCCAAATATTTGCAATCAAAATTTAACACAGAGCTAACAATTGTAGTCTCAAGATTACATATCAAATTTCTATTATTTTTCATTTGAATTTTGAATTATTGCGTTTACATGAATGAGAAAGTATAGACCGACACACTATGAATTCCTTGACAGATCTGGTCACATTATAAATGCTGAAACTGGTAACTAAATTTTAATTCCCTAAATTGTTAAATATTTGAATTATCGCATGTACACGCATGTAAAAGCAAGATCTATGATACCACTTGGCAGGTTTATTTCCAACTTTGATACGAATAGAAGCGTTAGATACTAAGCCTGTGCACCATATTTTATCCATTTTCATCTTTACTTTTTGTAATTAATGCGTTACTATATATACAGACAGTTTTCCTCTCGATGCATTCCGTTCACAATAGAATCTGGATTTTAGATGCTAAATCTAGTCTCCAAATTTCATTTATCTAGCTTTTTACTTTTTGTAATGGATTTCTTTTTTACTCGAACAGCAAGACAAACAGATTCCCACTGAATGAATTTCGTTCAAAATTTGTTTAGAAATCTACAGATTTGGTGACCGTATACCAAATTTCATCCATCAAGCTCAAAGTGTATTTGGAGCATTTTGTCCACAGGCAAACAAACACAATTCAAAAAGTATATTTTCGAACTCATGGAAACCTGAAAAGTGGAGATTCATCGGCATCTCGAAATCGAATTATTTTAACGATTACAATACTTTCTCTTTGCTTGATTCTTATGGAGAAGAAATAAAGTAATAATATTAATAAAAAAAAAAAAGAAAAAAGAAATAAAAGAAATAAAATAAAAAGAAAGAAAGAAAAGAAAAGAAAAAAGAGATTTTCTTTAATAAGGCATCAAAAAATTCAATTTATAAAATTAGAGGAAATCAATTAACAAGCAACAATTTTAATTTTTCTTTTCATGGGAAATGATAAATGTCTTTTTCAATGTTCTTTTTAGCAAACTTTTAGCCTAATTATTTAAATTCTTTTAACAACACTACTATTCTTTATGGAAATCTAATGCAGATTTCGGTTTTAACATTAGAATACAAAGCAAGTAAAATTGTCTACAATAAAAAGATTATCACAAATTGTTGGAAAACTTTAAAATCAAACATTCGATTATTCATTTTCAAACTCCTTCGTTTGTTCCCCACGTGTTCATCACGTGCAAACCTACGTCGGTTATTCGTATTTCAGAATCTATATCAAGTTTGCATTCCCTTTTTTGATATTTCGTCCCTTCCGATATTGACTGTTTACGATATGAGAAATCAACTACTTCTCCGAATCTGCGACTTTTAGTGTCTCTTATCAAAGCTCCATCCAGATATTTCGAAGTCAAGTAGGAAAATATCTATGTGGATCACGCGAGAAACTTCCCTTTCGTTCCATATTTTTGGTGCAAGGTCTTGAACCCTGAATTTTGTTGTTCTTCGCCATTGACAACAGATTCAGAAAGAGGGAAAATGTTTTGATACGAATAATTTGAACAAATATTTGCTATGACGTTTCTGAATATTTATTATTATTATTTTTTACTTTTCTTAAGAAATATGGTCTTCTGCTTTTTCTTGCAAATTCAAAATTGTTGTTGTTGTTGTGTTGTGACTTATGGCACTTTACAAGCCCGCTGACAGTTATCTTTAAAAAATGTGGAACGCTTCACGATTTTGCTTGTTATTTTTGCGCAGGGGTCATTCTAATTTTCTCCAATTTTAGTATATGTACTGTCGAAGCGAGTACATTCAAAATTGTTCTAATAATTTGTGTAGCGCTTACAGGAAATTAAAGATTACTTCATTTCAGTTCTCTCTGATTTATGTTTAATTTTCTTTATTTAGTACCAGATATCAAATATCTTTATCAAATGTAAGTATATATATATATATAATTTAAATCTTAATCAATTTTCTAATTTTTATCTTAATTTACCTCATATTAATTTCATTCTGAAATGGTCTCTTATTTCCTAATCCAATTTCCATTTTTTTTATTTAATTACTTTTACACATGCTCTATAAAACTGTTAGTCTCAGCATTTTCTCACACTCCGAGTGAAAGCATAAAAATCCTTAATATTTACGACATTCTTTTAAAGATACCCAAGATTCCCTCATACTAAATCGATGCGTCGCAAAGAAACCCTATGGAAATCTAATATTAAAATTACTCAAGGGAAAAATTTTGGTGTCTTCTGCTCTTGTGTCGCGATGTAGACTGACCCATTTTTTGCAGCATATTCTTTGTTAATAAATTATGCCTCCAGTGGTGAAATAAATCGAAGATAAAAATTCAAAAGTGTCTTCTATTCGATCATGCAACTGCTAAAATTTGTTTACCGGCTTACGTATATATATACATATTAATAAGATTTTCTCATTTAAATGATAAATAAGATTTACATGTATTTATCTCCGTATATACGGAATTCGATTTTTATAGCTTCTATATTTATGTTAAAATATACGCATACTTTGAATAACTATGACATAAACACGTAAAATCATATATTAAATTTTTTATCATAGCTTTTTAATAAGAATATGTTGTCTTAGCAGATACTGCCAGTTTCATGAAATAAGATAATTAATAAAATGATTTTCCCTTATTTATGACCATCATTTTTCTATTATACAAAACATTATCATAAATTGAATGGTTCGATTAATTGTCAGGATTTGAATTACTGAAAAAATTATAAGTTGGAAAATGGAAATATATAATCTGGTTGCCAGTTTCTTTGAATTTCATAATTGAATCGTGAATGTACTTAATGAAATGTGAATGTACTTAATTTTCATTTACTTTTTTAAATATTCAAGAAGTTTCTCGCAGTTGAACTCATTCAGTTATATGAGAGAAACTACTTTCATTTTGAAAATGCTCTACAATATATCTTCAATTTGAATGCTACATTTTCATCCTGCTTTTCTGAAGGATGCAATTGCCGAAGAAGAAATTTAACGATTTAATTATTAAAAAAAAACCAACGTTAAAATTGATATTTGCATGAAATTCTCTATGGCTATACTTTTTTAACAAATAAAGTTGTGAGATCTTGTGATTTAACACATGATTTCCTCGATTTATTTTAAATTAATCTTTATTAAAAATGTTGATTATACATCTCAATTATGCTTCGTTTTGACAAGAACAACAGCTAAACTTTTGGAACAACACTGAGCAGTAGAAAGACGAAGTTCTAAACTTTCTGTCGAACTAAGTTGCAATTTCAACGAATGATTATTGAGTTTTATAATTACATTGTGGACAATGTGTTACATTTTAAAAATATTTCATTAAATAAGAACATGGAAAATTTACTAAGTAAATACTGGATCAATTGCATATCGGATAAATCGGAATTGTTAGTAAATCTTTTAAAATATTTAGCAGTTCTACATTTCCACCGCGTGAACTTCGGAAATAATAATGAATTATTAATCTTAATCTTTATTGTCATTTTTTCACAAAAATTATTTAGTCTTTGAAAACAGGTTCTAATGCTTTCCGCAAAAAATCGAGAAGAGCGTTTGATAACGTGGGAAAAAGTAGTAGCAGTTAAAGTAGCAAAGTAGTTAGAATATTATAGGGTCAAGGATTAATCTTCGTAATTAAATTCAATAAGATATGCAAAAATATTTAAACTATAATTTTAACTGCCTTGAGGTCGAAAATTTTTTGTTATAAAGTGAAAAGTCGGTAGCTTTCTTCTTAAGCTTTATCGAGTGATTGAATGGCCTTGACCACCACGTTTCAAGGAACGTGCTAGTTTTTAGAAGGTAGCCTCGGGGCTTAAAAGACAGTATTTATAGACTTCAGAAAAAAAACTCATGGGGGATAATTTGACATTTTCTCTCTAATGTAACAAAAGAAAATATTTCCGAAGATAATTTTCTTTTCGATTCGTTTCCGTCTTTTCTAGTTTACACTTAGTGAAGTGTAATGATATCCATAAGGTCATTTAATTTAATTTGTAATTCTTTTTGAATGTTCTTATGGAGAAACGACGCATGCCACTGAACAGCGTAAGACAAAGTGCAGTTAGATATTGCAGGACATGTACTGTGAGTGTTATGATTTGACTATGATTTAAAATATACTGATATCACATAATCAAAAAGTGCAGAATATTATACTTTGTACATATTTAGTAAATAGTTCAAATAGTTCTCCTTTTATTGTAATCACTATTTGGAATTTTAATATAAGCACTCAGTTGTTTAATTTTTCAGTTTAATAATATTATCGTCCGATTTTAAATAAAAACTAGGGCTCGAAATCTTGAACCGTGGTCAGATGACTAGGACGACATCTGAGCTGGTACCTCCCTCACCAGACTTCCGCACCACACCAGCCGGAGGAGGTTTTGTCCCAACGGATTTAGCATTCACCATATTCGCTTACGTGACTGTTCTTCGGTTCAACCGGGGCTCGAATTTGAAAACCTCCTTTTCCGAAGTCAAGACCTTATCATCAGGTCACCGGGGCCCAGCATTCCGTTCTAGAATAATAGACGATGCTGAATGATAACAAAAGTAAACAGGATCTATATTGTTATTAAATGATCAATTGATGGCATGAATGATTTCATAAACCATTTGTTAAAAATGTTACATCTTTACTGTTTTTTGCTTAAAAAAATGACTCTGAGAAAAACTCATTTTAATAATTCATGAAAAACTATAATTTAAGGAAGAGTTATTTCAAATTATTAGTGATTTTCATTTATTATGAGTTGTCGGGTCCTTATGGTAAGGTCTATGCTTGAAAGACAGAGATTCCCAGATTCGAATAGATTCCTTAAACATCCACCACATAAGTGGACATTATATTCGTTAAATCTAATGTTGCTACTAAATTGTCTTCTTGATGGTGTGGTATAGAAGTTTGGATTGGATATTCCACATGGTTGCGATTATTGTCATTTCACCTCTGCTCAGCATTAGTTTGTCATTGGTCATTTCACCTCTGCTCAGCATTAGTTTGTCATTAGTCATTTCACCTCTGCTCAGCATTCAGTTTGTCTCAAAATACTCCTCATGTTGCTCTAAAATGGGATTCTACTATAAATGAAATTAGTTATAATTAATTTCAATATTATAATTCATTGTATATAGATGAAATATAAACAAAAATCAATTTTATTTATTTTTAGTATTTAGAAATGGCTTAAAAGCGAGGCAAGTATTCGGTAATAAGGATTAAAAAGCCGCATTTATTAAATAATTGAATTAATATTAATTAAATTAATATTAATTAAATTAATATTAATTAAATTAATATTAAGTAAATCAATTAATTAAATAAGTAAATTAATAATATAAATTATTAATATTATAAGTATTTAATAAATAAGTATAAAACACTAGATCAAATTACAAAATTACGTATTACAGAATCAGTTACAAAAAAAAAAAGGAGATTCGATCAGAAACATTGTAGCATTGTAATGTTTCAAGTTCGATTAGGATGACTTGACTGCATTTTGTGCTTAACGATTTTACATCGGCCAATTTACATAATGTCTGTCTACAAACCTTACAGTGCTAAAAAGATTTCCAATATTTTTAAATATATTAAAGCATTTGTTAGTGATATACTGAAAAATTTAAGTGTGAGAGTTACTGAAATTTTCGCGTTGATTTTTCATTGTTTTGCCTTTTTATTTCACGCGTTTTATGTAATGGAAAAGTATTCTTTCAAAACTATCTTAAAATCAATTTTGAAAGAAGCAAGAAAAATATTAAAGAAAATATACGAAACTAAAAGAAAAAAGGCGTACGGAAGCAAAATTGGTTATCATTTAAAAACTGATTTTTCGTGCTTTAAAATAGTATAAAATTGTGGAGTGGTGTGTGATGATATAGGCTGAAATTACTTCATTATTTAACATTTGAAACCTCATTACTTTTTAATTCAAAAAGTAATTAAAATTTTGAATACCCTTTCTTTGAGAGACCTACTATCCAAGAAGTAACCATATTCCAAATGTGGTAGTTCTTTATTCTAGTTGAGAGAGTTTTGCTCGATCTTAGCTTCTCACAGGTCAAATTATATAATTTATAAATAATATACCATCTTATGAATATTTTAATGTTAATATTAACTAAATTAATTAATATTTTTGAAAAAAAAATAACTGAAAGAGCTTTTTCAGTGTTGAATCTTCTTAGTTCTGGAGGTTAAATTCTGACAATTTATTTCTTTACTTTGAACTGAGTGTGGAGAATTTATGCTATAATCAGTATCAAATGTTCTAGATATAATCGGTGTGGGCATCTAAAAGGATGCTGGATGACA
>JAPMOR010025245.1:0-23167 GCA_026543865.1 Argiope aurantia
CTTCAAGATACAGCAGTCGTTGCCAGGCGACTTGGTATCATAAACTTCGATACATTTTGCGATGCTAACGAAGCTGTAAATAATCCAACAAAGTTTTTGAACTCACTGGATTTGCCAGGCATGTCACCACATCTTCTACGACTAAGAGCTGGATTTCCGGTTATTTTACTTCGGAATTTGAACCCGCCACTGTTGTGCAATAGCACGCGATTGGTCATTCAAAAATTGATGAAAAACGTTATCGAAGCCACCATTTTGAATGGCACAATCCCAGTCGAAAATGTTTTGCTATCACAAATTCCAATGATTCTCACATACGTGATAATTGAATTCAAACGCGTTCAATTTCCTGTTAGATTGGCATTTGCAATGACAATCAATAAGTTTCAAGGTCAAACGATGTCTGTTTGTGGCTTGGATTTGGGAACACCATGTTTTTCACGCGGACAATTATACGTGTTCTCGGGTGGGCAAACCATCGAGTTTGTGTTGACTAAAGACGGACTGACAAAAAGTATCGTGCACTCCATTGCTCTTCGAAATGAATATCGATTTTCTTTATTTCATTTTTATCCTTTAGGATAAAAAATATATTACTTTTTTCACTTTACATTTAAGAGATCAAACAGTGTACATGTTCGTTACGTTAATGAAATACATTGTATTGAGAAAATAAATGGTTGGTGTGTTTTTTTCCCTTCTTTTTTTAATCGGCGATCATCGTCTACGGCGCTCCATTCCTCTTTCTGTCACAGATTCCATCACCACACACTTGCAATAAATACATTTGTTATTTTTTAATTAACAACCAAAGTATTATATGGCAGAACAACGTTTGCCGGGTCAGCTAGTTTTCCTATAATTCCCTTTCCTAAATCGACATGTGTAAAGAATCCCTATAAGAATCTCATAGTATAATGTCACTGCAGATAAATATTTCGGTCTCTTTTGCTCTTGTGTGGCTTGTGAACGGATGTCAGTTTCGACCCTCTTCTTATACAACAATTTTGTAGTAGAAATTTTAAAATTTCAAAATGTCTTCTCTCTTCAGCCATGAAATTACTTTAAAAACATGTGTTTGTATATATTATATATATATATATATATATAAACTCACAAAATTCTGGAAATAACTTATTATTTCTGGGTTTAAGTTTCATCTGAATCATTTGAAAGAAGAAAAGAAAATTAAGAAAGTATTAAGTATTAAGAAAATGAATAGTTGGCGTTTTTTTATTTTTATCTGCGATCATCATCTACAGTGCTCCATTCCTCTTTCTGTCATAGATCCCATCCCCTCATACTTACAAAACATTCGTTATTTTTTAATTAACAACCAAAATATTCATTAGAAATAATTTATATGACAGAAAACGTTTGCCAGGTCAGCTAGTATACAATAAATTTTTGATTATCTACTAAACGGGGACGCTGTTATTGTGATAATCTGCAAAATGATTGAAAAAAAAATCACAAATTCATCGGAAATTTATTTGGAATTTTAAAAATGTACAGTAAGAAGCTTGCAGGTATAATCATGATTTAATAAATATTTAATTTCTGAGATTAAAAATTTTTAATTTATTTTTTTACAAAAAGAATAGTAATTCTTATTTATTTTCAATTTTTGTTGTCTCTTCTTTGTTTTTGATTAAAGTATTTTTATATGATATGTAAATATATGTAATAATTTCTGTTTAATCCAAAGTGAAAAAATAATTTCTTAGCACTTAAATTTCGGTTTCACTGCATCTTTAATTTCCAAGTTGAGCGAGCTATATTTTACCTATGGATCAAAATACTAAATCGACAAACTTTTTTTTCTGAAAATTTATAATTTCAAATACTTTCTCACGCTCTCTTTCCTGATTTCTGTCTACATATACAGGGCGCTGCACTGTGCTTAGCCATAACTTGAACCAATAATCTTGATAATTTGCAAAACTATTTCTCTGAAATAATAGAGAATAAAAATCGTTAAAACATTTCACGAGTGTTTTTTCATATCATATTTTAAATGTGAATATATTAAATGTGTATATTTTAGGTTTATATATTATTATATCGCTGCTGAAAATTCGCTGAACTTTCGACTCGTCAGAATCTTTTCCATATTCATCAGAGAAATTCAATATCCAGCAATTAATTCTTGGAACAATCGAAACAATTCCAATATATTATCAACTACATACCACCATTTGACCGCCAGTATCCATCTTCAAGAGCGAAAGCATCTTGGAAAAAAAATTAACATACTTTTTCTACCTGCATAGGTCAGCTGAGTGAATACATAATATCGTCTTACATATAAAAATTCTTAAGCTTTGTTAGCTCTCTTCTCATGGTCGTATTTCTGGTAATGAGTTGGTTCAAATAGCTGCTGTCTATTTAAGCGCTTCTGTTCTTTTAAATAATTTTCAATTTGTTATAATTTTATTACCATTGGAAATTATAGAATCACATAGACCTTCAGACAGTAGCATAGCAATGAGCTGAAAGAAAATATAGATGTCTATACCATCTTATGTCCATATTATCAATTTTAGGGTGTGCCATTGACGAAGTATTAGAGAACTCTTCTCATATTTTCAAGACAAATCTGAACAGGGGACAAAAAACAAACCACCTAGGCACAGCTCTGTTTATGCTTGGTATATTACGACAATAGAGAGTGGAAAAATATTTAATATTCTTACCCCTCCTCCCTGTACCACTGCCTTCAGTCAACCTCTTGGATTAAATTGTCTTATAAAAATTATCTACTCTCGATGGCATTGCTATGATAGTTGATTAAAACACAGATATGTATATGTTGAGAAAAGTGGGTTCTTATAGTTCAGCTTTCAATAATCCCATGTTTCCCAAACATATATTAAGCTCCTCATTTTATCTGACATTGCATTCATATTTTCAGTAGCTTCCTAAATTTTCATTAAACATTCTAATCAAAAATATCAATCTATCAATTTGTTTTTTTAATACTATAGTTTTTTTTACTCACCTTCTAATTTATTCTATAGATATGTTTCATTATGTTTCCAGAATTGCATGTAATTTTTTGTATCTTAGTGCAGTTATCTCTAAGTATCAACTTATTTAATAACTCGGCTTTAGACAGCACAATTTAAAAGCTAATAAAAGTTTTTATTAGATTTAAAAGTGTGTTGTTGCTGCAATTTGGACAAGTTTAAATCCTCAGACTGATCATTTTCCGCAGAGAAAACGAGATTAGTGTTGCTTATTTCTGTATTTATCTGATGTACAATTTGTATAACGCTGCAAAAAACCAGATGTCTATAATTTTATAATATATGTAGCATACCTAATCAAAAGGCTATTTAGGTTTGACTACCAACTTTATCATTCAACATTAAACAATCATATAATACAATTAATGTTACATATATATTTCAGTATGATGTGAAGTTCTATTATCTACATGCTAAAAAAAGCAATGAACAAGAAATTATTTTAAAAAGGTATTCTAGTCATTTTCTGTACCATTTTATAGAATGTTTACGATCATTCTACAAATAATCTGCCATTATCCTTACTTTATCACGCACGCATATTTACAAAATACCTTGACTATAAGAAATACATTACGGCATGCCTGATTATCGTGTGCATAATACCATGGTTGTAACCTGAATAAAAGATCTGCTTTCTCTTTATTCACCACGATAAAAGCAGATCTTTTATTCTCCTTACAATCATGATATTATGAAATATGAAGTGGTCGTTGAAATACTTGTAATACTTGAGATTAAAATTCAGTAGCTCATGAATTTAATGATAGAGTGCTCGATTAACAGTAAATTGCATTTTCTCGAATTTCATTAATAAAAAAACTTATATCAGATAACTTTTAAGAGGCAATGTATATATACAAGTAATAAATAAAACAGAAGATTTAGAATGTTCTTGCCTCGGTTACTGTTTACTATAATGAACAGTTATACTTTCTTTTAATTCATATTTGCTTTCGTTTATGTTGACAATTATTATGTTCTTATAGTATGTTTAATTTTAACAAAAGTAGCTATTTAATAAAATATTAATGACAACAAGGAAGTTACAAACTTTCTTTTTACTAACATTTTAAATCCTCTAAATTTTTGAACTATTTTATTTTGCATGAAAACAACTTTTTTCTTGGGTTACAAAATGTATTACTCCAAGTTTTATGTGGTGTTTTTATATTATTTACAGAATATAAAAGATATCCTATGGAAATATCTTACAAGTTTCCAAAAAGAAATTTTCACTTGTTTGAGTACTTACTGTGATTCTATGTCCCATTTTGAAGAGCATTCTTCCATTTTCAGGCAGTCTTTCCTGTTATTTCCAAATAAGAATTCGAAACACTGAAATGTCCCATTTTCAAAAAAATTGTACCGCACTCTTAAGAGATGAAAAGAACAGAAATATTCGATGGAAAAATTTTACCAAGATACGTATTTTAGAAAAAAAATTGAGAAGGGTTTCATTACTTCTAAATAAAACAAAAAAATTTTTTCATGTGCCTTCATTTATTTCTAACAACATTATACCCCAAAAAGTGTTAGGATGGAACATTCGAAACGCCTCAATCGAAATCCTTGAATGGAATCGATCACATTTTCGAACTAACAATGAAAGGATCTTTTGTCTTATAAATAAATTATAGATGAACGGAAAAACACAGTTAAATGTAGTACAGGAAACAAAATTAACAAAATCAACTTATATAAAAATCATGCCATAAATTTTATTTTTATCTTGTAAATTTAAACGAGAAATTCTTGTATATTTTATTTATGTATTATATATATAAATAAATTTATTTCTTATATCTCAAAACGGTTTTAACGATGTGAATGAAATTTCATATTTAGATAAGGTTTTGATTTTTAATTTTATCTATATAAAAGTCTTTCCTGAGAAAAGGCGCTCAAGACACACACACACACACACAAACTATTACAGCTTTTTCTATCTGTTCTCATGAAGACAATGTAATAGTGCCATCTCGGACTCGGTTTCACCATGGTAAAATTGTGTAAAACTTAGTTCAAAAATATAAGTGATGATAGGTATATTGTAAAATAAATTCTGAAATATAGCAGATTGCTTCAAATAACGAAGTGCATTCTTGTTTTTTGTTTTTGTTTGTTTGTTTGTTTTTTGTATTTAAATGGCCGTTTTATATATAAGTAAGATTGAAATATATTCGTATGTAATCAGTATGTTATTCGTATCTAAATATTTTCACCGAAAAAACTCGATTTTACAAAAAAGCACTGCCGAGCGAAGTTCGGTCTTCTAGATATTTTGATATTAATACCAATTATACTTATATTTTTCTGAAAAATGAATTTGACACCGTGTTCATTTCTGTTCGTTACATTGTTAAATAAAGCTTAAAAAATAAATGTTACTATTACAAATATTATTATACATATTATTATCTAAAAATTAGTAATCTTCCTGTTTGAGAGGAAAACTAAATTGGACAAATTATTGTTACTACATCTACTACAGAAAATTAACATTTTTGTTGGTTATTTCATGTTAACAATGATTAACTAAATCAGAATATTTTAATAAATATCACAACAAATTCAAATTTCACCAATATTTGTTCGGTGGATTCTTTCTTAACATCAAAAATTCTCAGATTATTCACAACATTATGCATATACCTCTACCCTAAATAATACTTGTAACCTTGCACTTCTTGCTATCAGCATCCTTAATCAGCAGATAGCTGTCGCATTGGGCATAGTCCAAATCGAAACAAGCAGACAAAGAAAGGCTCAAAAAGTAGCATAAAAACGAAGCAATCCTCTCTTTTCTTTTGGAACACTTGGGGAAAAAAATTAGCTTCATCAACTAATTCAATTCCAATTTCAAGATGCTGCAAAAAATTCTAAAGCAAAATAATTCCAAAATTTTTCCCGACGATACATCAGATTGTCAAATGATAATATCTTCTTATTCTTTTATATTAGCAAATTCTGGAGGAAAAATTTAATCCTATGCTTTATTTTGTTCATAGAAGCTCTTTCCATTTATAAAAAGAATTATAAAGGGTTATTTTATAAAATGAGTTGTGGAATAATAAGTGTGGAATGTTCGCCATTATATACAAGGTTTCGATTTTATAAAAATGCACCAAAGTGTTATTTTCAGAATTGAATAATTTTACCATAGATTTCTTTCTGCAGTATTATAGTACAAAAATAGATGCAATGCAATCATTATGAAAAGGAAGTACAGAAGCTCTCTCCCAAATTTTCAAAAATTGTTCAAAATTTTTCATTGTTTGTATTGTATTTCATGTGCCTAGCCTATTTAATGTATCTTTTTGTGGAAAAGTGATAATCCACTCTTTGTAATGCTATACTTTCAAATCCTTAGATATTTCTTTTTTCTCCAATGGAGTTAATTTAAGCACAAGCGACAAGTTTAAAATGTATCAAACTAAGTTTATTTTTAGAATCCAATGTTTGTCCTGTATTTGTTGTTTGAAGTATTACAGCACTGCACAAATAGCGTGCATTTGAATGAAATATGCAGTATTATGTTCTAAATATGTCATGTGATATCATTCCAATCGTCAAATTAAATGAACTGTTGTGCTAAAGTAATTAGAAACAATGCATATAAAAGCAGAAAAATAATCATCTTCGTGTTGAAGATAATCATGGAGTGAAAAGTTCCGAGAAAAGTAATAATTGATAAAAATATTCATAATTTTTAAATTTATAAAAAAGCCATTAAATATATAGTTAAAATGCTACTACAGAAAACACTTATTGCAAATTCGATATAATTCTAATAAATTATTGATGACTTTAAAAAAGTTTCGCTTTAAAATCTTTATTTTCGCTGTTTCTAAGCATTATGTGGGTGAAAATAAAGATTTGTATTTAAATTTCAGAATTTTAATTTTTTAAGCTTTATCATTTTATTTTTTTTCATACAAAATTTTATCATACTATTTGACATAATACAATCAGCCGAACTTCTTTTAAGGAATATCAAATATCAAGGAATTGATTGTTTCATTTTTTATGTTTATAGCTGAATTTTGTTTTCAAGAATTAAGAAAAGGAAAAAAAAAAGAGAGAGAGAGAGAGAGAAAGTGTTCCGATACCATTCCAGACTGCGCAAAACAAGAATTCTTGTTATAAGTACATAAAGTTGTCCAGCGAACCATATTTATATGATCTAAAATTTTTTGAGAACAATACAAAAGAAAAAAAAGTATGGCGTCATATCCGATGTGGAAAAAATGAACTCTGTTTAAAATTATGGAATATCCTGGCCTCAAATTGGACGTGGGAGTTTCTTTGTTTAGTTTGATCTGATTCCTATGGATTTTTCTTATAGGCACGTATAAAAAAAATGAATGCCAATTACGTCAGAAAGTGAGTAAATACCTCATCTATACAGTGCCTTCACTTCTGTCGATGTACGGAATGCACCATCATATTTCGTATTGAGCTGTAGTCTCTTTGAGCATGCCATTGATGGTCATTTTTTTTATTTAATTAAATACCGTGTCATATGTAAACACTAGTGTTCCTGTTCACTTAATACCTTACTTTTCGTATACCGGATATGACGTTATACTTCTTTACATTTTTCTAGTAAAGTACGTCATAGAGATTTTTGGACAATTTTTATGTATTTAGAACGAGCATTCTGCTTCTATAGATGATGTTCGAACACCTGTATAAAACTTATAATATCAAGAAGAAACCACGATGTAAAGAATTCCGATAAAACAGCGCCTGCAAATATGTAAAAATAAATACAGACATGGAATTTATGATTAAATATAGTATCCTAGAAACATAATGATGCTGTAAAACAGTTTAATAATATTTTTCAGTATTTCCACTATTATGGAATATTTTTCGCTACTTGGTATTTTTCGCCTTGATAGATCGAAAATGAAGTGAAAAAAATTAAGTATATAGCATTCAAAAAATCTAATCCAATATTACAGCAACATACTGACAGAAAAAGTTGCAGATAACATTTAGAAGATCTGAAAGGAGGTTACATTATAAAGAATCTGAAAAAGATCTGATTGTTGTCAATATTCTGAGAGATTTTGACTTAACTCGCAACATTATTCGAAACTGAGGAAAGTCTTCGGTTGTTTTGAATAATGAGTGATTCCAAATGGACTAAACAACAGTTGGCGATTTAACGGAAGTCTGTCACAATAACAACGATGGCGGATGATCTTAAATAATCTAATAATTCGAAAGAATTATCAGGCTGTCAATGAATAAATTAAGAAATTATAAGTCACAGGTCGCATTAACTGCATATAAACTAAATGATCACAAAAGCGAACTGTTTTCCAAATTCCTGAGCAATTCAGCCTACTGATGTTCACACATAGTGCTGTAGGTATAACATTTTAGAGCTTGGGATTATGAATGGAATGCTCGTTACATACGAAAGTTTAAACTATGAGTCTGAATGCCAAATCTGAGGAGCTTCAGAAGACAGAAAAATACTTTCAATATGTCTGAAAAACATGGAAATTGAAATGACGAATAAATTCTCGTCAGCCAATTAGTCTCGTTACATCCAATCCTAAGTGTCTTCGCACGATAACAGTGAGCACATAATTTATCATCATCCCATCATATGGTTACTGATATATCTATACATGAGACGAATATATTTTATGGACGAGTCAATCCGATGGTTTCAGACTCAAGTTGCATCCAAGACATGTAAAAAACTTGAAGATACTTGTAAATACTAGAAGACTTGTATTGATCAGTGAAATATTTGTCAGTTCAAAAAAGACAGAACAGGGAAATAAATATTTTACGAGAATTTTTAAATATATTTGAGGATACTCTGGAAAATTTAAAAGAATCTTCCAGCTTCTAATTAGGAACATACTACAATGTTTCGAATTAGAATGTAAAATATGACATGTAATGTTTACATTTATTTCTTCTTTATTTTATTTTTAATATTTACACTTAATTCATTGTAAAAAACAATGTGCTTAGTAACATCTTAAAGTGTATGAGTACAAATTCAATCACTAAAATATTGGAATACTACTAAAAATTCATCAAAAATTACGGAAGACAATATATAAGAATAAAATTGATATCATTGACAAGTTCATTTTCTAAATATGAAAGCAATGTGAAAATTGTATTTTTCAATTAAATTCTTTTAAATTATAGTGGGAAGAACATTAAATCAATTATTAATTTAGAATTTAAAAAATTATGTAAAACAGAAAATCTACTAAACAAGAAATAATTACTTGAGAAACTTGATAGCCCTGTGTCCAATAGTGTCCCTTTAAGAAATTGAAATTTTTTTCAGCATGTTTGGCGCAATTTACAAATAGTATTCGAACCTTTAAAGGTTATCATATTGACAAAATTAATCAAAAGTTAGTGCTAATATGATATTGTACTGAGAATCGATCAATCAATCTCAGTTTTACTCAATTGTATATGCTATTTATTTCTAAGATTTCGAGATGAGCAGTTCTTTCGGTGAATTCCTTTCTTTCATATGTATTATGTTTTGGGTCAGAATTAATCACTATGATCAAATTCATAAGACAAATGGCATTGCAAATTAATTTCTGAATATCTGACAGATTGATGAACAGATAACCAAGACTGGTCTGGCTTTAATTATTGTCCGCCATTGTTTTAAGACAATATATTTTTCCCACGATATCTCTCTCCTAATGAAAACATATTAGAATATAAATTATATTAGTTCATAGACATTTCGTATATACAAATATTAATTGATTATCAAATCATATTTTTAGGAAAAAATTCAAATTTTTTAGTTGTTTATTCAAGAAAATTCGATTGCCACTCTGCAAATATTAAGATACACACTTTCTTCTTTCATAAAAATTGTTAAGATTGCTGATTTATCGTTTAAAGAGCTAAGTAAATAACGTGAATTCCTGAATTGAAAAATATTTTTTAAATAAATAAATAAAAAGATCCTGGATTAATGAATTCCATTAATTAATTGAAATTTATTAGATAATTATTGCCAATTCTTTTTTTTATTCTAGGGAATCTCAAAAATCAATTCCTTGGATACGATGAATTAGGACAAATTACACAAAAAACATCATTTATAAGTACTAAATTTATCTACCAAAATCACTCCTTTCCGCTGATAATTTCTTTTGAATCCAGACCGAGTTGGAATATCAAAAGCAATAAAAAGGAATTAATTACAATTAATTTATGCTTTCACAATTTGCTATATTAAAGTAAATTTTCTTATTGTTATTAATTTGTTGGTAATAAAACTATTCCATTAACGATTATGCGTTTTTTTTTTTTTTTTTTTTTTTTTTAAGAATTCGATAAGATATGGATTATATTGTCATTAGCATTTTTTTTTATTACTGTTGTGAACTTTTGTAATGCGTTTCCAAATTTCAAAAACGAATTATATAACTAAAAAGAAAATAAATTTTCATTTTTAGTACACAACAAACGGCAGTGATCGCATAAAATTGCTTTCTTTGATTTTTTTTAATAGTTTAAGCCTTTTGGATTGGCAATGCTTACATATTTTAGAACCAAGGCAAACATTGTATTTTCTATAATTTATTCTTGTTTGATTAACAAGATCAGAAGGGTTTAGAATAAATTCATGTATGTTTGAAGCTTTTAAGTGCTACTTCCATTTAACGTACATTCTCTGACTTCCAGCCTTATTACTAATTTATAAAAGGGTTATAAATCTAGATAGTTAAAATTTTAATCCATAACACAAGCAACAACAAAAAAAATCAATGAATTTTATATTATTTAATACTGATAAATAAATATATATATATATATTAGAAAGAACTTTAAAGGTTTCTTTTTTTCTTCAAAATTTCAGACGATTCTAGTTTTAATGTCAATAGTGGATGGATCTCGTTTGCAAGTCAAGCAGTGCTGCAGACAATTCTCTGAAAGACGTGTTATATACTGAAACCAAAGCTCCCCACCTGTTGCAGCAGCTGTTTCCTACACCAGGTGCGGTGGCAATATGGGTTCTTTTGTTAAGAGTGCAGGAAGCTCTTTGAGAAAATCTAAAAGAACCCATCCACCCAAAATAAAAAAGAAAGAAGGAAAGGAAAAAACGCTACTGCTCGCAGTCAGAAAAAAAAAAAAACATTTTTCGATTATTGGCAAAGGAATTTTTATAATTATCTTTATAATTTACAGTTTAAATTATATCTTTATAATTTACAGTTCAAAAAAGTCAACAAACTAAATTAATAAATTAGTTCAATAAAAAGTAAAATAATTTACCAATATTTTTAATCTCAATCAATACCAGAATTGTTTTATTACAATATATGAATACAAGTAAAAAAAATATAAATGACAGTTGAAAATTACATCTTTTCAGCGTCAAAAATTAAATATAGTTAAATAAATCTTTAAAATCTTTGAAAAAAGAATATTTTTATATAATTTATCATAATTTGTCAGTCTGCTACAAATAAATTTATAGTGTTAGTTCCTAATTAATCGTAATGAAGCATCGCTTAGTTGGTTTTAAACCATTTATCATGATTTGACATGTGCACTATCCTTTAATTAAAACTTAATTTATATTTCTGATTGAATTTCTTATTATTTTAGATTTTTTTTTGGAAATTTTGAGGCGCAATATACTATTAAATAAATAAATCTAATGTTTAATAATTTTTTCAATAAAATATTGCAGTAAATGAAAAGTATTAAGTAAGAAAAAATCAACTCCGTAACCACATCTTTAGATCTGTTCAATAAATAAAAAGAAAACGCTTGTTTTTAAATTTCAATAGTTTCTTGCGGGTGCGGTGTGGAAGTCAGAAATGGATCTGCCAATTCAGATGTCTTTTTCGCTTATGCATGATTCGGAAGTCAAAATATTTTTCTTTGAAGTAATTAATTATCATGCAGTCTCAAATTAAAAGATTAAACTCACTAACTCAAGATAAATCAGCTTCAAATTCCGACAATTCCTTTAAGGATCGCTATTGTGTAATTCTTTAAATTATTGTACAATGTAATTACTATTAATTGGGATTATAATGGCATAAAAACTTTCTAACAGCTATGGTATAATGGATTTTAAGTGACCTACTACACATGCTTAAAATTAATTATTAAATTTTCAGAATTTAAACTGGGGAATTCTATATGCTGGAAAAGGATGGTGACGAGCCATAAAATAATCTGAGATGCCTCGTTACTTTATCAATGATGTCATTATCTTTATAATATTAGAAAAGAATAGTGAATTAACCTTGTTACATTAGAAACGAACCGGGTTTCTATTATTTACTAAAATGGGACCAGCATATTCAATTAGGAAAAGTTGAAAAGGAGAACTCTTCAAGGGCTAATTTATCACTCTTTTGATAATTTAATGTCAAATCTTTCCATAATTCATTTTTTCTAAATAGCACTCATTCTGAGTGAAACATAGAGCTGAGATACTTATAGAGAGAGTGCAACCCTACTTTGGTGTAGGACAAGATAAAATCACGTGACTTGTGGACAGAATTTGTGTTCACTGTAACCGCATTCTCCGTTCCCCATTATATTTCAATGGCAGATTTTTTCTCGTTTTTAACTGTTGAATTTCAAAACTTATTTAAGCCATGGTTAACTATTGCCGTGCAATTGGATGCAAAGAAAAAGCTTCTAAGGATAGTTCTGTATCATTTCACAGGTATATACAATAAACATATTCTGTTTATATCCATTTTAAGTCAATTTAAAATTTCGTACCCTCCATCACTCAGTGATTTTGGTGTTAAAACTGAATAATATTTCATAGTTTGGTTTAGTTATTGTATTAAATTTATTTAATTTGTTATTAGGCTTCATTTAAACTGATGTAACTGCATTATATTTTGTTACTTGCTTTATTTTAATCTCGAATGTGTTGCAAGTTCTTGGCTGAGAGCTTGGCGTGATTTTTTCTCGCCAATACAAGTGTTTACATAAAAACACTATTGGTAATTGGTATTGGTAATGATTAAAAAACACTATTGACCGATTAATAATTGTGTATTTATTTTAGTGCAAATAAAGTTCCTTATTATTTCCAATATGTTTTTTTTTACCATAAATATTCGAATCGTATTATACCGTAAAAGATATTAAATCATCATTGTGAATGAAATCGTGAAACTAAAACGTTTCATTGAAAATGTTATATAGTAAAATTTCATAAATGTACTAGCAGTAATTGCATGTTTTTATAAATTTTAATTAAGATCTAATAAGAAACTAGTGGATATTCTAAAGATAAACTATTAAAGAAAGAAATGCTATCTTTACAGATAAAAATTTTGTCTGAATGTTAACTTTATTAATAACTTGCGATATGCACATACCTTAAAATCACCGTTTTCGTAAAAATTTCGAATTTCCTTATTATTTTGTATTAAATCAACACATTTAAGATTCCAAAAATGATTTAATTTTGTTTCTGCAGTAGTTAAAAGCAAAGTTACAGCCAACACTATAAACCAGAAGCGAAATATTTAAAACTGATATTAACAAGGAGAAGGCACGAGGTTTAAAATTGAGTTCGGAATGAGATTTTGTATAATGATAGTATACATTTAGAATGTTTATTAATGAAAATATTAAGACTCAATAGTCAACCTTAAAAACTTTCAAAATAGCTTATATACTAATAATGGGTTACCCGAAAGAGCGCTCGAGTATTGTAGTGGTTAGGGTACTGCCGTAGCATTCTGGAAACCTGGGTTCAATTCTGAGCTAGCGTTTTTTTCTTTTTTTCTTTCTAAATTATTTCAAAATAATTTAACAGTTTTAATTAATATCTTTTTCATTTTTTATGCAAAAATAAATATTATTCAGAATATTCAAGGGAAAAAAAGACCTGGGTCACTTTTATAATCTGCTTTTATTATAAAAGAGATTTTTTATCTGCATAAGAAAATGATAAAAGTATTTGAACATGTAATGTAAAATTAAAAGATGTTTGGGGGTAAAGAAAAGAAATAAAATATTTACTTAAAGAAGAAAAATACTCACTTTTAATTAATGCACAATAACAAAATAAAAAAGAAAACATAATTTAAATCAGTAAACTCGGCTCCTGATGTAAAAAAGAAAACATTATTTTCGAAACCAGCTTGCTTAGTTTTCAAAGAACGAATATATATATATATATAAATTACTTAGGAAATGTGACCGGACCCAATGAAAACCGACCGGACCCAATGCCGGGAAACAAAACGTTGCGCGGCAGTTTTTGAGTATGCCAAGATTTGCGATATGGCGCCAAAAAAGGCCAGATTTCTCACACGTGACTAGTTCATGTTGCTTACACTTGTTTAGACTAGAAACAAGCGACTAACTTCCTCCATTTATATCAGCTCTGTGGAGTGGAAGCACATGAGTGTTAGTACTCAATAAGATATGTAATATCTATAAGGAGCTGGCTCATAGAACTATCCTGATGCCAAATTAACAACACATTCTGGTATTTCCACAAGTAGTATAATTGCTTTGATCTTGCCTCATTTTCTCTCCGAATGAAAAGGCAACAATTCGTAAGTTCCAAAGAAGTGCAACGACGAAGGTATTGTAGTATGAAATAGAATAGTAACCTAGATTTGTACCTTTGTATAAAAGACGGAAAAAGGCTTAATTGTACAAAGTAGTTATTTCGAAGGAAATGGCAAATAAATAAGTTCTATCCTTATTAATAATTCCATTATAAAATAATTTTCAGAAGTTTTTAAATATGGTAGTATATCATATAACGATATAATTTCAATGGCCTATAGACGAATAAAGGTTTTAATCATCGGCAAATTGATAAATTCCTAATACTATTAATAAAGGATAATATACGTCTTTTGGTTATTCTACGGAATAGATCATTTGGCCTAGAGGATACAATGGAGATACACTCTGAAGGAAAAAAATATGCATTTCAGAATATTTTTTTAAAATTACAAATTAAATGAGATTTTGGTATTTTTCCATGATAAATCCCGATAATTTTTGGGGACAAAACAGATATTTACAATATTTTAAAATTTAAATAATTGTCTTCGTAATGATATCTATTTAGCAGTCGTGCATTTTGGTAATTTTTTAAACATGTTTTCTTCTTCTTCTTTGATTCTCAATAAAATTGTTATTGGAATGAAATTCAAATTACATAAAAAGTAAGGAAGTGAAAGATGAAGCAGTTTTTAAAAGCGGCTTATTGAACAAAAAGGCAGAATTGAATTCAATCTGATTTCAATGAATTCATATGAATCTGATGATATTTGATATCAGATTCATATGAACTGTATTTTATGTAAGTTAAGCAACAGTTTGCATTGAGTTATTATACAAGCTGGGCAACAACGCTACAGTAGATTTTTTTTCCATCTTAAAAAAAATGCAAAATGAATTCTAAAATTAATTTCAAGGGGATCATTTATGAGAGCTTCAACACTCTGTATTCGTAATCGTCATATCATAAATACAATGTTTTAAGATCGCAATCATAATTTCTCTACTTTCATTTTTAAATGAAAATTCTGTAATCAAAGAAATTATTACTGAAAATGCGTAATCGCTTTTCAGTTTAAAAAACTTTCAGCCGTAATATTTTTGAATAAATAAAACTAATAATATGAGTTTTTCTCAAGGTCATAACAAAGTCGATATTTCTCCAATTACCAGGTATTTTATCACTAGTAATTTCCACAAAAGATATTAAAAAATTGTAATATTTTCGTATTTATTATCGTATTAATCTATTACTTCAATATTTGCCTCGCTCTAACGAACAGAAGCATGATTTCTGCCAAAGAATGAGGATCGTAGGAAAATGGCTGCCAAGAGATTTTGCCTCGCTTTGAAAGACCAATAATTACGACGCTTCAGCTCATGAAAGAAGTACCATTTCCTTGTTTTATTTCTTCCGGGATAGAAATAGACTCGATTGCGGAATAAACCTTACACGTAAGCACCAATTATACGCAGAAAAAATATTTCTAAACAGTAACTGTTTGGTGGAATTTTTTTAATTACATTTGATTCGTGTTTTCGTTCTTTTCAGTTTAAAGAAACGAATTTTAAAATGAAATGAAGTTATATAAAAAAAATATTTACAGTAGAACTTTGATTATCCGAGCTAATCATTTCGAGTAATCGAAAATGCAAGTTATAGAAACTAAATTTAAAACCAAGATTTTCAAAATTCTGTATTTGAAATTACAAGAAACATTCCGGAAGTACTACTACGAGTAAATCCTTTAACAAATTTAAATTACTGATTAGAATGATGTTACTAGTTTTCGTTTTTCCTTTTTATCTTCCCAATGATTCTTGAACAATATTTTCTTCCGGTTAGAGCGCGAAACTTTCCGATGCATGTACAGTGCCATTTTTTCCCCAGAAAAATGCAAGAAATTTGTTAACGTCATCACTATTGAAATGCTTAAGAATGGAACTGTTTTTATTTTATTCTTCTAAACAATTTCTTACATTATAAATGACCAGTTTCCAATAAAGACCATTTATAAGTCTTCACATCATGAAAATAGACTTCGAAGCCAACTCTTTTTTGAAAAATTCCTTGACTTGATTTCAAAGATGTTGAATGATTTTCTAGTATCAACCTGATTAACAGAAACCTCGGTTGATAAAGGTCCATCCAAATCTTACTGTACTATAAATGATTAAATTACATGCAACTCTTTTTGATGATACTCTCCAAACAGTACACATAGAGATGAATTTTGTGTGTAACATTATGAAATCTCGTATTTGCTTTCTCACATATGAAATATATAGAAAGTCTTGTAATCGCCAAAAAATTTGAATTATATTTGCAACCAAATATAATTCAACACAATTTTGAGGAATTTCCAAGTGAATACTATACCACAAACAGCTTAGAGCCAAATGACTGAAATCTGGTATATGTTCTCTAGTCCAAATTTATCGATTTCTATCAACTTTTGAAAAAACTCCATTCAGGCACTCTTTTTGCCTATCCGAATATAAGTTAACACGATAACAACTAAGCAGTGAGAAACGCATGGATACAATTTGTTATACAGATACGAATCGACACTTTAAGTGTCGATACGAATCAAAACAAACAAAACATTATTTTTAAACAAAAACCCTTAAGGAGTTGACCATCGGTCGCTTTATACCTGTATACAAGATGATTTTAAAAATACATCGATTTAGATATATGAATTTGGACTGTATTTTTATGATTACAATTATGATTATGTGTCATATTTTGGTTTTAATATTTGAAAAAAAACGTCCATATACTTATTCCATGTTCTGGCACTTCTGTGTTAACCTCATCCAAGCGATTATCCGCTGAAACAAAATCGCCACCGATTGCAATAGGCTCTTTTGTAACTACTGCTCATCAGTGATATATGGTTAAAAATACACATTTATTTGAGAGTATGCGAGAACGTTTCAGAGAAACTATTATAATTGATGCCGTTGGTTCGTGCAAGTATTGTTGTAATCTATTTCAATCAAGATGATTATACATAACTTGACATCGATGGTTTTTTCAGTAAGCTGTTAATAAATATCAAAGGTTTTAACCCCTTAACTGTTTTATATTCTTTACTATCTAATAAGATGACACCTTCTATTTTGGGAATATTTTCCTATTTTGATTCAAATGGAAATCCATTGATTACTTGACTTATCTATGTATTCGAAGTATTTTAATATTGAATTATAAACGCTATGAATGGTTTATTTTTTGCTTACAACTATCAAAATTCGATAAATCGATGCACGTATGGCACTCGGGAAAACAGTTATGCGGTGAAGGTAGAGATATTTCAATAGTCTGTTATGCTTATCGCATATATAAATCTTTTCATTAGGCTCCAAATTGGATAGGGTTTAGATTTTGAGTAAATATGAATCTCTTTAATGAAGAAAAGTCTCATGACATTAAATTACATGAGAAGTAAGATCACGCGAAAAGTTGTACATCTGATTATTCATAATCTTGCGCTGCTCTGAAATCTCATTTTCTTACATGATGTGAAAAATGTGTAGTCGATTTTAACATTAAAATGGGGTGGAGCATTTTATTTGTATTATATGAGTACATCTAATAGCAAGCATACTATTAGCTGAATCGCAATATGTTCATGAAAACTTTCAAGATTAGTAAGAATAAACTCTCAATATATTGCATATATCACTTGTCATCTTAGAAGGCTTTGTTGGAAGATACCAGAAAATATTTGATAAGATATAATAAAATAAAAATTTATTCCGGCTTTAAAAGAGACTATAAAAAAATAAAAGCAATATCTTCATTCTCTAGATTAAAACAATGATATAAAAACAAACAATTAAATATTTGTAGAAATCACAAAAGCGATTTAAATTTAATGGTGACAGTTACATCGAGGCAAATAATGCATATAAATATTGTTTTAAAATATTGTCAAAACTAAGAAAAAAATCTGCTCGACAAGTAAAAGATTAATTTTTACCTTTTAAGATGGGCCAAAAATAATATTTGTGGAAACGTTTCCTAATGTTATCATTAGGAACCCCCACAATTTCGCTTCATTTTTAATTAGCTGAAATTTTAATTAACTTTTAAGAAAATATTTCTGAGGTACGCATTCTCAATTTTTAAATATACTGGAGACAAATAGGACAGCTATTGATTTGATATAAAGAACATTTACACACAGGCACATTTTTGCTTTTATCAAAATTAAAAACTCCTACAAACAAAACTTTTTTGGGTAAAATAATAAGAATTTGAACAATCACTTTGAATTAAATCTTGCGCTGATTATCTAGTCTATACTTATAAATAAAGCTCAATGTGTGTGTGTGTGTGTTGGCGCTCTACAGGCCAGGTCATTTGACCTACAGTTACCAAATTTGGTACATGTATACCTTAGAGGTCGGGAATGTGCACTTGGGGTCACTTTTTTTGAATTTTTAATTATAATTTAAATTATTAATTAAAAACTAACTTTCCCACCAAAAAAATCTTCCATTTTCCCCACCGCCAAATGAGTAAGGCTTCAGTTTTTTCCCCCAACAGTAATGAGGCTAGGGTTAACATTTTTCGGCCGATTTTTTCAAACGATTCTGTTTATTTTCTTAATGTTTTATGCATTTAAAATTAAACATTGTTAATTAATCCATCTTTCAGATTCATTCTGAAGTACTTTTGAATTAAAATAACACAGAATAAAGGAAATTAAAACTTTCTAACCTGCATAGCGTTACCCCAACTGGCGTAGAAAAATTCATGTATTTGCGTTACCGTAACTGGCGTTGAAAATTCACGCATGCACATTGTGTTCTGATTGTTGACATGACAACCATTATCAACGGATGATTTAAATTATTTTTAAGTTAGTTGCATGCATTTGTAATTAAATTGTATTTAGTTATATATTTTTTGTATATGCTTATAGTTTTAAGTACATCGTTCTTTAAATAGTTTTTTTTAACCTGTTTTCAATGATTTAAATTATTTTTAGGTTAGTTGCATGCTTTTGTAATTAAATTGTATTTATGTTAATTATATATTTTTTTGTATATGCTTATAGTTTTAAGTACATTGTTTTTTAAGTAGTTTTTTTAAACCTGTTTTCGACCGAATATTTTAAACGATTCATTTTACTTTCTTAGTGTTTGATGCATTTAAAATTAAACATTGTTAATTAATAGACCTGCTCATGATGAATCTGAGAAAATTTTGTTGACAAACTCTTGAGATATTACATAAAATAAGAAAGATATTCTTTAGTGCCCATAAAGTTTAAACGCTCAGTGACTCTGTTATCAGTAATCATATTATAAAAAATGCTTTATTTCAGTAAAAAATATTATTATATGAATTGCAGATTAATTCTTTCCACTCTAATTTAAAGCATAAATTCTGCGAGAGGTAACAGAAATTTAGAGAGATACATATTACGTTATGACTGAAGGCCTTTATAATATTATGAGTGAATTATATGACTATCAAAATTTGAAGTTTTAATATATCTTGATGAAGAATCTATTATAGTTGGAATTGCGTAAAATATTTAATTATTAAAATTTAAACGAACATTAAGATTGACGAACCGGCTGGTCGCGAAAGGCGGCTAGTACTTATAATAAAGCGCAATGTGTGTGTGTGTGTTGGCGCTCTACAGGCCAGACAATTCAACTTGCAGCTACCAAATTTGCCACGTGTATACCTTGGATGCCGGGAATGTGCACCTGTACGTTATATTTTCGAATTTTTAATTGTGCGAAAATATTACCGCACAAAAAAGACTTTTACATGAAGTTAAAGATCAAATATTTATCTTTTAAATGATACCAATGTTTTAAGCTTAAAATTAAATTTGTATTTTTAATAAATTTTTAAATAAATGTTTTAACTGTATTTTTCAACAATTTTTTTCGTACAAAATAAAAATAAAATTTAAATTGCACGAGCACGTTTCGCATTCATGGGAAAAAATGAGCTTTTTCCAAAGTGTTGCCATCACATTGATTAAAGCTCCAATTAAAAATAAATTAAATCTTTTTGGAAATGAAATCTGCAAAAATATAATTTTCGGCACGTGTCTGTAGGAAATGAAACAAATATGAAATGTTATTTTTTCTAAAAAATAAATTCAAGAAAAATTATTTCATGATCTTTTACACTCTCTATATTATTAATCCAATAAATCAGTTTTATTTTAAGACAAGTTTTGTTTAATATGAACAGGATATCTATTCAAATCAGGGCCACACAGCTAATTTGTAAACCTTTAGTAATACACAGATCTGCTAAATGGTCTAAATGGAGAATGATTATATTTTATGTAACTTGATTCAATAAATGCTCTTATAAATAACGAATTTTTGATTTTACATAAAGCTTCTGCTGTGGAAAACACGATTAACAATATGTTCTTGAAACACTAATATTTTAAATAAAAAGAGTTAATTTCCAATCAACTAAATCAATCACTTAAACTGACTGATTAATGAAAATTTGAATATCACTATTCAATAAAAAAAAGGATAATTTTAGATTTTCCATCGATTGTTTCAAAGAAAATACGCCAATCAGCGCGCAGGTTTCTCAAGATTAATTGGCCTAAGATTATGAAAATGTTGAGTTTTTCTAAATTTTTAACATTCAAAACTTTTTAAATAAGTCTTAGTTGACTGTGGAAAATAGAAACATTCATTCATTTATTTAAAATTTTGTGTGTCCAGAATATTTCTCAGAATATGATACGTTACTGCATTAAATTTAGACTTCATAATTTTTGTAATGTATTTATAGGCCGGAACAAAATATTATTATTGATTTCATTTCAATCCTTTTGAAAGCAAAAGTCGAGAATGTGCACCCAGGGTCCCTTTTTTTTGAAATTTTCATTAGAATTTTCATTATTAATTAAAAACTAACTTTTCCGCCAAAAAAAATCTTCATTTCCCCACCACCAAATGAGTAAGGGTTCAACATTTTTTCCCCACTCTAATGAGGCTTAGGTTTAACATTTTCCGGCCGATTATATCAAACGATTATGTTTATTTTCTTAGTGTTTGATGCATTTAAAATTAAACATTGTTAATAAATCGATTTTCCAGATTCATTCTGAAGTACTTTTGAATTTAAATAAAACAGAATAAAGAAAATTAAAAATTTCTATTCTGCGTAGCGTTACTCCAACTGGCGTAGAAAATTCACGCATTTGCGTTAACATATTGGCGTTGAAAATTCACGTATGCGCATCGCGTTCTGATTGTTGACAACTCTATTTTCAACGGATACGGACTTGGTTTTGAAGGCTTAACATGTTTCCAACCGATTATTTCAAACGCTTCTGTTTATTTTCTTAGAGTTTCATGCATTTAAAACTAAACATCATCAATTAATTGATCTGTTCATGATGAATCTGAGAAAATTTTGTATAAAACCTCTTGAGATAATACATAAATTAAGAAAGATATTCTTTAGTGCCCATAAGGTTTAAATACTCAGCGACTCCGTTTTCAGTACTCATATTAAAAAAAAAATGGCTTCGTTTCAGTAAAAAATGTTATTATATTAATTACAGATTAATCCTTTCCGCTTTAATTTAAAGCATAAATTCTACGGGAGCTAACAGAAAATTAGAGAGATAATATTACGTCATGGCTGAAGGCCATTATAATATTATGAATAAATTATATGACTATCAAAATTTGAAGCTTTAAAATATTTTGATGAAGAAGCTATTAAAATAGGAGTTACTTAAAATATTTAATTATTAAAATTTTAACGAGCATTAAGATTGGCGAACCGGCTGGTCGCCAAAGACGGCTAGTTATTTAATAAAAATAACCTTCAAACTTTTCTCCATTTGATAATAATTCTATTTTTCAAACTTTTGATGATTCATATTATTCTACTTTTTATTTTAAGCGGTTATTATACTACATTTTGTGCTCGATGAGTTATTGGCCATATTTCTGAAGTAAAATGTGTTTTATACAAAGGCCAACAAAATGCATTTCCAGGAGAATAAATTATTTTACTCATAATAATCTGAGTAGTGTGTACGAGAGATAATAAGCAAAAGTAATGATCTTTTCAAAGCCTTAACTCATCCTTTATATAAATTATTTAAATTGCAGACTCTTGTGTATCCTTAGTAACAAAATATACGTTTGTACACAAAGTAAAGCATATTCCAATATTTTAATCATCTCGTATATGAAGTATTGTTTAAAAAATTTAAAGTAAAAAAAATATTCAGGGTCAAAAAAATTCGCCATAGAGATTTTCACGATTTTCTGTATTCTCTCTGAATCCAAATATCACATCCTTAATTTATCGTATACGAAATATTGAGAAAATATTGTAACTGTCAACAAATTCGAACTCTATATTTTGAAGAATTTTTCCATTCCAAACATCGAAAAACACATTTTTTGCAGTATGTATCTCTGTTTGTGAACACGGCAATTCAAAAACGCTTTGAGCTAGAAGGCTGAAATTTGGTATTCGGAACATAGGATTAAATTTATAAATTTTTATCAAATTTTGAATGAAACCCATGGCTATTCGTATAACAAACGAACTCGAAAATTAGAAACGCAAAGAGCTA
>JAPMOR010025254.1:0-21159 GCA_026543865.1 Argiope aurantia
TATATATATATATATATATAATTTGACAAACTAAGAAATACCTATACCTTTATAGATATCACCATAATTTTGTGCATAATTCGCATATATATTTTGCAGAAGAAATATGATTAGTAGATGCAACATGATTTTAGAAACAATTTTGAACAGTAATGCTTCTTTGCATTTTCCTTGCATAGAACAAAGTATTATATAAATTGTTCCAAATATTATTGAACAACAGTAATTTTTTTTTGTTAATATTATCACTAAAAGTTATGTTAACATCTCATTAAAATTGAACTTTAAACATTAAACTTTAACATTAAAATTGAAATATCTATTCAATGAGATGATTAGGAGGATTACTTTAAGCAGATTCAAGGATAAGCAACAATAAAAAGTATGTTTTGACACTTCCTAAATTAATGTTTTTATATTTACACATTTCATTTCATAACCGGACTTGTTTTAATAAGTCAAATCTTGAAACTAATTCGATAAAAGATTGATGGTTTGGTTGTTTGTCTATCAACAAATATGTAAATTGATATTTCCTAAATCGACGAGTTAAAATAATTTGATATATGATTGTAGAACCAATATGGTAGATTTAAGACAGAACTGGATCAAAAAATTAATGCAAAAACTCATACTGCATATTTATTTAATAAGTAAAGAAGTTAAATGGTAAAAATAACAAAGAAGTCAAGAAAAGAATAGTTCCGAAATTAATTTAAAAGAAATTCTTATGAAAAATACGGGCCAGAATTTATTTCTGAGAAAGACAAAGTTCAGTAAAGTATTTTAATTTAAACTGCAAAAAATTAAATAAATCAATAACTGTAATTTTAAAGGAAAAGACTGAGTTAAAAAAATTGTTTATTAATTAAGAAACGCTTTATGTAAAAAAGAAAATATCAAAAAAAAATTTCAGACGATAATAAAAACTTTACTACTGCTGCCGAAATAATTTTGAAAACTAGAGCATTTTTTTTTTTTTTGAAAGAAGATTGGAAATTATTATTCCTTAGTTTTTTACATTTATGATAAAAAAATTAAGAAAGAACACTTTTCCAAGAAATTTAAATTCACCAGTTTAATAAGTCTTTTTTTCCCTGGTAACTGCAATTATGATTAATATCCGATCGAAAGATCAAACAATTTCACTTGTAGAACCAATAAAAATATTCATTTTTTTATAAAGATGGATCAAAACTTTTACACGCAATCGATAAAATTAATAACCTCAATACTTCTCTTAATTTCTTTTGAGTTACTAGCATTAATTAAGTAGTAATAATTGAAGTAAGAATTTTTTATTAACATTATTCATCACAAAACATTGATTAAATATGTAAGCCTTAAGAAATATGTTAGAAAATTAAAAACAAATCCTCTGTCAATATTCAAAATGTTGTATTTAAAAATGTCATTCGTTTGAAATTAACTTGTTGCGTCACCACCCCAAAATGCCAATATGGCTGGTAATATAAGTAAACTTTTCATAACATTTTTATTTATCTCAGCAAATATCTCTGGATGGTCACTTTTCATTATTTGGAGATATAATGGGATAGTGAAAAATGAATTCCAAACCAAAGAAACTATTTTACATTCGCAAATTTTGCATATGGAGAGACTAAAGTTTCCGATTTGTACACTTTACAAAGCAAAATAATAATAATAATAATAATAATAAACTAGAGAAATTTGAAAATAATAGCACAAACATACATGTTTTGGAGGGTGGAAATATGTACAGTGGCTCAAACAATTGAGAGTACACCTTACTTTTACATGATAAATCAGACTTTCAATATATATAACACATTACCGGGAAGTGCAAACATGTTTTTATTTTTACATATAACAAATGGTTTAATTTAGAGTAAAAATAAAGAAAAATCAAAGAAAAACTTCGATATTGAACAGTTTCAGAAGCATTTTAAATAAACATACGCAGAATTTTGCCTCAAAAAATTGAGAATACACCAATGAAAGTCTTGTAATATCTCGCATAGAAAGAACGTGTCAGTATTTCGTTGCATGTCTTTTGGCTTATATAATGGTCTCTAAACGTCCTAGTACCGATTCGATCCATTTTTGGCAGTATTTGTAGCCCCCCATTGTTAACCTATTCTTCATACACCACTTGTTTTAAATGGGTTTTGTTTCTAATTTTGTGTTTTTGGATCACTGCTTCGAGTGTGGCCCACAGATATTCAATGATATTTATGTCGGAGTAATGTGGCGATGTGTGTAACTGCTGTTTACAATGAAAAAACACACCATATTTTGAAGTTACGTTTGGGGTTGTTGTCCAACTAGAAAATAAAATTTCCATCTAAACTCAAATTTTAAGCACTTTCCTTTAGATTGCTGCGAAGTATATCCAAATAAACCATATCGTTTATAATGCCATCTATAAAAATTAAATCTCCTACCCCGGATGAAGCCATGCAACCTCAAATCATGACGGTGTCACCATCATGTTTAACTGTAGGATGTAAATCTTTTGGATCCAAAGCAGTAATTAGGCTTTCTCCATACAGTACGATGGCTGTCACTGCCAAAAATGTTGAGTTTTCTTTCATTACCAAATATAGCTTTCTTCCAAAGGTTATTGGTCTTCAATTGATGAGTTTTTGCAAACTTCAAAAGCTTTTTCGGAATTTGCAAGATGACGAACGGTTTCTCCCTAATTACTGTGACTTTTATATTCAACTTGTCTAATGGCATTTCGCGTAGTTTCAGCACTTACACTTCTGCTATGATTTGAAAGGTTTCTGCAACAAGTTGGATGAACCATATGGTCACAGAAATCTAAAAGGAAAGTGTTGAAAATGTGGGTTTAAATGGAAATTCCATTTTTCAGCAGGACAACGACCCCAAACAGAATGCACGTAACGTCAAAATATGGTGTCTTTTTCATCGCAAACATCAGTTGCACACACCATCACAGTACCCCGACATCAATGCCTTTGAATATTCATGGGCCATACCAAAAAGTTGTTCAGAAACCCAAAATTAGAAACAAAACCCACTTAAAACAAGTGTTGCAAGAAGAATGCTGTAAAATATCTTTAGATACCACCAAAAATTTGTCGAATCGGTACCATGAGATTTAGAGGCCGTTATAAGAGCCAAAAGACATGCAACGAAAGACTGACACATTCTTTCTATGCGTGATATTGCAAAAATTGCATTAGTGTATTCTCAATTTTTTCAGGCAAAATTCTGCTTGTGTTTATCTAAAATGCTTCTGAAACTTTTCAATTTAGAAGTTTTTCGTTGATTTTTCTTTCTTTTTACTCTAAATTTAACCATTTGTTATGTGTAAAAATAAAAACATGTTTGCACTTCCTGGTAACGTATTATTTACATTGAAAGTCGGATTTATCAAGTAAAAGTAAGGTGTACACTCAATTTTTTAGAGCCACTGTACCTTCTGAGAAATTTAAGTTATCATAATGTCTCTTGATGTATTACCTCCTGTATTAAAGCATTGCCCAATTAGTTCCATGTTGAGGAAGAAAATTTAACAGATGTGGTGACTTCGGGAGCAAACATGAAGTACTCGGAACATTCGGGAATTTTGGAGATATTTCGATAATGAACGATGATACGATATTTTTCTAGAATTTTCTTTGCCTTGTTACGGAGAATATAAACAACCAAAAGATAGAATGGAAGACAATCAGTAGTTGAGTTGAATTTAAAAGAGTGGTTGTGTGTAGAACTTCTTTTCGAAGATTTTCTGCTTGTGTGGTGTTATTCCTATGCATAATTAGGCTGTGGTTTACCTTTTTGTGTTGAACAAAGCGTTTTTAACCCTTATTGAGCGGGTTGGATTTTTTCATCTTACACCTATCTAACAGATGTCGGATTTATCCATAACAAGTTCAGTTTAGTGTAGTTATATATATTAACGTCCCGTTGTAAAGCAACACTAGGGCTATTTTGGGACGGACCTCGTAATTTTGAACCGCAGTCAGATGACGGGGATGACACCTGAGCTGGCACCCCCTCTCCACACCACACCAGCGGAAGGACGTTTGGCATGACGGATTTAACATGCAACAGACCCCCTTACACGACGGGTCTTCGGTGGAATCGGGTCTCGATCCCGAAACCCTACGGCTCACAAACAGAGACCTTACCGCGCCCCCTTATTCATAACAAATAAATCTTTATGTTTTCTGAAGCTTGAATTATGATAAATGTTTAATGAACATTCAAAATTTTAGCTGAAACCCTGGAAACATGATGTAAAATATATTGGGTTTGATTTTTTTTTATATTCATTTTTGAAATTTTGCTGTTAATTACAAAGTCGAGGCTCCATGCGCTAAAAAAAATTGCTATGATATTATTCCACCGTATCTGAGTAAAATTTAGTAACTAAAATAATAAAAAACATTTTTGAAAAATATATATTTGAAAATATTTTTACAAATTTACTAAAATTAAAAAAAACACCATATGGATTAAATTGAAATCACTGAAAAATTTATTTTGTGAATTTTAGAATGATTTAAAAAAAGATTTTTGTTCCATAATATTTTCCTAGGCTGTTAATCTGGAAAAATATCAAAATGATAATAAATATTCTATTAAAATTTTTAGAAAGAAAATTTCATTCATAATTGTTATGTACTACTTATGAAGTAACAAACTACCAAATTCAGTAAGTCTACATCAAAAGGTGTTGCCTGCAAATTAGTTCCAACTATTATTTTTGCCATGCACGCAGTTTACTTATGGATTGCTGTCTAACAATAGAATTATGTTAGTTTAAATGCATAAATTTTTTACGTCTTCTTAAAATTAAAAAAAAATTGTCTTCTTACTTATGCAAAATAAATTGTTCAATTGTTAAAAATGTTTTTCCCGTTTTGAAAATTACTATGTATAATTTGTAACAATGGAGTTCATTGCTATCAGCATGGAAACAATGACATTCAAGTAGCTTCCATTGTTTTCTTAAATGTTTAATAGTATGCTTTCTCCCATTGTCAAAATTAATTTGGTTTTTATAACTAATTATCTTTTCACTATTATTTTAACAGTTAGATTTTACGTTTGAGAATTTTAGTTACACAAAATTTAGCGCATACATTTTCGTTATTTGTTATTTCTATTAATTATATCTTTAAACTTTTCATACCTAAAATTATAAAAATGTTTTTGTTTATAAAAGCGAGCCTATTCTCTCATCTGGGAAATGCAAACAAAGCAAACAAAATCGCTCTGAATACTCTTATAATCTAAATTATCAAAAATATCAGATATTGGGTTGCTAAGCATATAAAAGAGTTATATTGAAAAGAAAAAATAATTACACTTTAAATGAATAAACAATTCCGTCTTTTAAAATGCCAATTCAGCGTAAATTCGCCCTAAAGAAATATCTTGACGCTGGAGATTAAAAAATAGGTAAACTCGTCCGGAAAATTAAAATTTATTGATTTTCATATCTTTTCAGAAAATGAATACGCAAGTAGACATCCAAACAATACGCCCGTGTAAATGAAAATTCACTTTTCCTTTCGTGAAGCTTTGCCACATGAACTCTGAGAAAGATAGCTTAAGATAAATTTGACTTTCTTACGACTCCCGAGACTCCTGAAGACAGCGGAGAATAGGAGAAACGTTTCTCAAACAATTCAGAAATAGTTATGGACATCTTATTTTAAAGGTGCACATTTCAATTTCTTTCTCTAAGAAATAGAAAAAACGCCTTCTCCCATTTTTACTTTTTCGTATACGTAGTATAGAGAAAGTATAGTAATCGTCGAAAATTTCGAACTCAAGATTTTAATGAATCTCCTCGTTTTTGACTAACCTAAGCTCCAGAAACATATTTTTGAAGAATATCTGTCTGTCTCTTTGGGACAAATATAACTGAAAAACTGCTCGAACTACACCGTTGAAATTTTGTATAGATTTAACGCACATTTGCAGATTCTTATAAAATTTAGAGTTAAATTTTTTTCAGGAGAATTCCGCTATTCCGACTGATTATATGAGTTAACAAAATAATTACAAAAGAAAGAGAACTAGAAAGATAAAATTCTCTACTCCGAATTACCACTTGTAGTGTAGACACATATCAGATTTTTAGTCAAATCCATCAACTAGTTGACTATCTGTCGGTTTGTACATTCAGAAACGTGTAAGCCTGTGAATAAAAAAACATAAGTATTTTAATATATCAAATTTGATATGGAATTTTGTGGCTACAAGTGCAATGTTTTGACAACGTTTTGTTCCAATCGGTTGAGAAAAACGAATTTACAGCCCAAATTTGATTTTAGGGTACTATTAACCGTATGTCAGGAATTAATCGCCAAAACACTAGCCATGAATGGCACGATAGATTCCGTGAAACTGCGATAATTTAATATAAGTTAAATTAATCAATATATCCGTCAAACGATTTTATCGCCAAAGGCAACAAGTAGAAAATTAACATCAGATATCTTGAAATTAAGTATTTATAAAGTAATTATGTAAAGAGAAAGCTTAATTAAAAATTAATATTGTTACGGACTTCAATGCTGAGTCTGTAATTTCATATTCCCTTTTAGTGGGTGTATGGTGTGAAAACCCAATCAGAAGGCCTTAGTAGAAAACAAGGATGGCGTTTATTAAACACCAAGACTCTAATACAAATACGACAAATACACAGCCGAGACGACCACAGAACAGCACACTACAGCAAACAGTAATAATCGACCATAGCACACAAAGCGGCCAGACAGAATTCAGCAGAAGGGGGGATTTCACGTAGCTTCAATCTACGGACTCTCCAAACGTCTGCAATTCCCCACTGCCTCCTCGCTTTAACTGTGTCCAACTGCCGCCACACTACTACAAGACTAGCTACTACTCACAGGACTCGATGCTGCTTCTACAATAAACACGACTCGGCACACAGCTCTGTCCAGCAATCGCTTGATCTCACACAACGCTGGACTATTCTGCAGTGGCTTCGTTATCCTCTCGACGACTCGTTACTTGTTTTCGACTCCAACTACTATTCATTGCGGCTTGAGACTGCCGGCCTTTTATAAATCCCTGGAGGCTGGCCGAGAAGGTTCTGGGCCAATCTGGTGCATCTCAGTTCCTATTGGCTTTATCACTAAAATTCTTGAAGATTCCAGCAATGTCTATTTTCACGCCAAATTCGTCGCCAAGGCTCCAAGTTTGTTGAGGAGCTATGGGTTCACTGTCTTGGCACCCGAGCAGCATCCAATATTGATGGTTGTAAATCGGTCTTTTCGGTAATAGAACTAACCGTGCTGGGAAGCAGTATTACAGGTTTGTAACAATATTCAGCTTTAAATAAGATTTTAAAAAATATCATATTTTTAGGTAAATATTTACTCAAAGCCATAATAAAATATAATGTTAATATTTTTCTGTTATACTAAATAACAATGCACTCGTATTTCAAATAAGAATATATCAATTTGCATGCATTTTGAAAATGATGAATCCGAACTCTACACTAAAACTATGCATTCATATAAATAGGTTTCTTTTTCAAAGATTGTATCATGAAACACGAAAGAGCCATTTAAAAGTAAACTTGCCTTTCTCTTCAAGAAAGTTGGCTGTCTGGAAGACATTGGAGAAAAGAAAAAATTCTTTCTAAAAACATTTCGAAACCTATTTCTAAAAGCGTACATATCCGTTGCATGCGCTAAAAAAG
Organism: Argiope aurantia; assembly: GCA_026543865.1. Classification (NCBI taxonomy): domain Eukaryota; kingdom Metazoa; phylum Arthropoda; class Arachnida; order Araneae; family Araneidae; genus Argiope; species Argiope aurantia. The sequence continues at coordinate 7,700 of JAPMOR010025254.1, forward strand.
TAAAAATGACTTATGGCGTTTTTCCAGTTGAAATATATTTCAAAAGAACTCTGAATGCGAAGCAGACGATTCCATTTTTAAAAATTAACTCAAAATTCTTTAGCTGCTCTCATTGTTCTTTTTTTTTAAACAAAACAATTTTTATTTTCTCGTTTGCAATGTGTACATACAGAAAATTTATAACCAAAAAAAATTCAATGAACGAGATTTTGCTATATTTCCAAGTTTTAGATTTTTCGAGACATTTCATCCTTAAAAACAGATTTTGGAAGTTGTATCTCTGTGTTCGTTCTCTGACAAGGCGACTGAAATACAGAAATAAAATCATAATAATAAGATAGAAATAAAAAGAGTAAAAATCTTTCTCGAGATTCCCTTTTTTTGTTCCTATTATTATAATTTTATCACAAATTTATGATTTCTACGAAATATATATCTATAATACTTATAATAAAGCTTAATGTGTGTGTGTGTGTGTGTGTGTCGGCGCTCTACAGGCCAGACCATTCAAACTACAGCTATCAAATTTGGCACGTGTGTACTTTGGAGGTCGGGATTGTGCACCTGGGGTTACTTTTTTCGAATTTTTAATTAGTATTTTATTTATTTAAAAATTAGGCGAAATTTTGGTGCGCTTCTGCTATAACTTTCGAAAATACTACCGCACAAAAAATATTTTTACATGAAGTTAAAGATCAAAAATTTATCTTTCAAATGATACCAATGTTTCAACCTTAAAATTAAATTTCTATTTTTAATAAATTTTTAAATAGATATTTTAAATATATTTTTCAATAATTTTTTTTCGTACCAAATAAAAATAAAATTTAAGCTGCACGAGTACGTTTCGCATTCATGGGAAAAAATTAGCTTTTTTGAAAGTGTTGACATCACATTGATTAAAGCTCCAATTAAAAATAAATTAAATCTTTTTGGAAATGAAATCTGCAAAAATATAATTTTCGGCACGTGTCTGTAAGAAATGAAACAAATATGAAATATTATTTTTTCTAAAAAATAAATTCAAGAAAAATTATTTTATGATCTTTTACACTCTCTATATTATGAATCCAATAAATCAGTTTTATTTCAAGGCAAGTTTTGTTTAATATGAACAGGATATCAAATCAAATCAGGGTCACAGAGCTAATTTATAAAACTTTAGTAAAACACACATCTGCTAAAATGGTCTAAATGGAAAATGATTATATTTTATGTAACTTGATTCAATAAATGCTCTAATGAATGACGAATTTTTGATTTTACATAAAGCTTCTGCTGTGGAAATCACGATTAACAAAATGTTCTTGAAACACTAATCTATACTTATAATAAAGCTCAATGTGTGTTTGTGTGTGTGTTGGCTCTCTACAGGCCAGACCATTCAACCTACAGCTACCAAATTTGGCACGTGTATACCTTGGAGGCCGGGAATGTGCACCTGGGTTTATTTTTTCGAATTTTTAATTAGAATTGTATTTATTTAAAAATTAAGCGAAATTTTGGCGTATTTCTGCTATAACTTCCGAAAATATTACCGCACAAAAAAGATTTTTACATCAAGTTAAAGATCAAAAATTTATCTTTTAAATGCTACCAATGCTTTAACATCAAAATTAAATTTCTGTTTTTAATGAATTTTTAAATAAATATTTTAACTCTATTTTTCAACAATTTATTTCGTACAAAATAAAAATAAACGTTTCGCATTCCTGGGAAAAAATAGCTTTTTTCAAAGTGTTGCCATCACATTGATTAAAGCTCCAATTAAAAATAAATTAAATCTTTTTGGAAATGAAATCGTCTGTAGGAAATGAAACAAATAAGAAGTACTATTTTTTTCTAAAAAAATAAATTCAAGAAAAATTATTTTATGATCTTTTACACTCTCTATATTATTAATTCAATAAATCAGTTTTATTTTAAGGCACGTTTTGTTTAATATGAACAGGATATCCATTCAAATCAATGCCACACAGCTAATTTGTAAACTTTTAGTAAGACACAGATCTGTTGCGAAATAAATCGTAAATATTTTATTTAAAAGTAGCAAACGATTATTTTAATAATTATAAATTTTATTTTGTAAATAGTTGTGAAATGCAGATTGGCAACAGTGATATTTTTGGAACTTTTAATTTGTTGTTTAAAAACGATGCTAGAATTTTGAATGAAAATAAGTTGATGTAAATTTGAAAATATTATCTACAATGTAATAAGATTTAGTTTCATAATAAGTTTGTCTGCATTCTATTTTTGTTGACGCACGAACACAACAGATATACTAAAATGGTTTAAATAGAAAATGATTATATTTTACTTAATTCAATAAATGCTCTAATAAATAACGAATTTTTGATTTTACATAAAGCTTCTGCTGTGGAAATCACGAATAACAAAATGTTCTTGAAACACTAATATTTTAAATAAAAAGAGTTAATTTCCAATCAACTAAATCGATCACTTAAACTGACTGATTTATGAAAATTTGAATATTACTATTCAATAAAAAAAGGATAATTTTAGATTTTACATCGATCGTTTCAAAGAAAATACGCCAATCAGCGCGCAGGTTTCTCAAGATTAATTGGCCTAAGATTATGAAAATTTTGAGTTTTTCTAAATTTTTAACATTCAAAACTTCATAAATAAGTCTTAGCTGATTGTGGAAAATAGAAACATTCATTCATTTATTTAAAATTTGGCTTGTCTAGAATATTTCTCAGAATATGATACCTTACTGCATTAAATTTAGATTTCATAATTTTTTAAATATATTTATAATACGGAACAAAATATTATTATTGATTTCATTTCAATCCTTTTGAAAGCAAAACTAAAAACTGAATTTTATGCTAAATCGTAGAAACTTTTGTTGAATTATTCTTTGAGATATTACATAAATTATCAAAAATATTTTGTAGTTCACATATGACTTAAATACCGAGATATTCTGTTTGCAATACTCATATTCAATAATAATAGTAATAAATAAATAGCAATAACGATGATAAATAAAATAAAACGATTGGTTTTATTAAAAAATATCTTTATATTAATTGCAATTTCATCATTTCCACTTTAAATTAAAGTTGACGTTTTACCGGAAATGACAACAAATTAGCAAAATATATAGAGTAAATTGAACGAAACGATCTAAACAAAAGTATAAGTTTGGTATGACTATCAAAATTTGAAGATTAGAAATGTTTTGTTTGAGAATCTATTAAGAGACCAGTTACTTAAAATATTTAATTGAAAATTGTAGCGAGCGGTAATACTGGCGAACCGGCTGGTCGCCAAAGGCGGCTAGTATTTTAAATAAAAAGAGTTAATTTCCAATCAACTAAATCAATCACTTAAACTGGCTGAAATTTGAATGAAAATTGGAATATCACTATTCAATAAAAAAAAAGAATAATTTTAGAATTTCCATCGATCGTTTCAAAGAAAATACGCCAATCAGCGCGCAGGTTTCTCAAGATTAATTGGCCTAAGATTATGAAAATGTTGAGTTTTTCTAAATTTTTAACATTCAAAACTTCATAAATAAGTCTTAGTTGATCGGGGAAAATAGATAGATTCATTCATTTATTTAAAATTTGGTGTGTCCAGAATACTTCTCAGAATATGATACCTTACTGCATTAAATTTAGACTTCATAATTTTTGAAATATATTTATAGGCAGGAACAAAATATTATTATAGATTTCATTTCAATCCTTTTGAAAGATTTCATTTCAATCCTTTGAACTGAATTTTATGCTGAACCTGAGAAATTTTCGTTGAATTATTCTTTGAGATATTACATAAATTATGAAAAATATTTTGTTTACATAAGACTTAAATACCGAGCGATTCAGTTTGCGATACTCATATTCAATAATAATAATAAATAAATAACAATAAAGATGATAAACAAAATAAATCGCTTGGTTTTATTAAAAAATCTCTTTATATGAATTGCAATTTCATCATTTCCACTTTAAATTAAAGTTGAAGTTTTACCGGAAATGACAACAAATTAGCAAAATATATATAGTAAATTGAACGAAACGATCTAAACAACAGTATAAGTTTGGTATGACTATCAAAATTGGAAGATTAAAAAGGTTTTGTTTCATAATCGATGAAGAGACCAGTTATTTAAAATATTTAATTGAAAATTGTAGCGAGCGGGACTTCTGGTGACCAGCTGGTCGCCAAAGGTGGCTAGTTTTAAATAAAAATTAATTGTTATTGGTTTTGTTTGTCCTGTCTGCGTCGATATGAACATAAACTAAAAACGCATATGTGAAGACGGATAAAATTAAATCCTTAATTTTACCTCAGAATCATAGACATCTGGAAAATTTCGGATTGAATCCATTAAAGCGATTATTCTTTGCCGTTCTATTTATTTGCGTGTATATAAACGTAATAGCTAGGAAATACAGCAACATTTACATTGTAATTTGTCATATAACAAAACTTGCATATTTGTATAAAAACTTGGAACCAGCTGGCATTTTTAAAAGGCGACATTCTGTTAGTATACGAAAAATGTAAGATAAATATTTCGTAACTATTGTACGTCAGTGCCATTCAAAACATTGTCCGGGATAACACGCTTATTAAAGATTATGCGAGAAAGTTTGGAGGAAATCCCTCCCTTTGGTTTATTTAATTAAAATTATGCTTTCAACAAAAATAACTTCTTTCGCCCATATCAATGCATATGCTACAGTTCAAACCATGTCGGTACAAAATTTGTTATCTTTAAATTGATTGATATTCAAATTATCGACCCTGTACTGTGTTCAAGGCACATTCATATTTGCATTTGACGTTAGTAATGATAAGGTGTAATAATGAACGAAAAATAGGAAAATAATCAGTGACCAATTTCGAAGTTTTTAAAACTTAATTTTTTAATTAATGATTATTAATTTTGAAACACTTAATGCTATTTTTATTTCCTTCTGTCAATCAGTTTTTTATTAACCTGTAAAGCAACCTTTTCATTATACATTTAATTCTTAAACATTCTTTTTTTCATTTCTAAATCTCTTAAGAAATTGTTTGCTAACTATATTAATCTGCTATTTGGCAGAGTGGCATTTAAATTTAATCGATAATCATTGAAGAGATGTTTTTCATCTATTTATTTAAAAATTAAATATTTCTTTGCAAAATATTTCCTTAATTAATCTCCAAAACAAACCTTATTATTCATTTCCAAAATCTCGCGTATTGTTTAGCATTCTAGTCCCCTTTTAAAACAAATAAACGATTTTCGAACACCGCTTTAAAATATCTCAAACCATCTTTATTAATTAAATCTCAGTTTTATCCATATAGAACTGAAGTATGAGATTTAGATTCAAACAAAGCAGTTTTATTAATAAAAACAAACAACAAATATACTTTTGCAATTTTCAAGCAAATAATAATTAATAAATGATGAACAATTCTCGTAAACATTCTTTATCGAAAATGAAAACAACATCATTTAATCTGTTAGTTTATAATGTTGATGTAAATAAGATCATGTTTACCATGTACAGTATGAAGCACTAAAATTTAAAAGGAATTACTCATGCATTGCAAATAAGATTTTAAGTATTTTTTTATATTTATACAGATTCGTATTTTTGATTATGTTAAGATTTATGAAATTTTAACTTAAAGGTATATGTTTCATATTTTCAGTATTCCCATCGTCCAATTAAATATGCTTAAACTTTTGTGCGATTTATATTAAATTTCCTTCATTGTAATCATAAAATTATAATATTTTTTCAAAACAAAGATTTAGAAATTGAAATTATTAAGGAAACTGTAATGAATATTAAATATATCATTTTGCAGATTTATAATATTTTAAATAATAATAAAATGAATCCTATGAAAATTTCTTGATAGGACAAAATTTTTTGCATTCATTTACAGAAATGGCTATTTCTTTTATTTAATCTCATGTTATTTTTTCACCCAAAATTAACCGACGCAGGTTAATGCTTTAAAAACAATGAAAGTTTTTTGGAGTTGGGCTATCTATAACTATGTAGCACCGTTATTTTTATCAAATCCACTATATACAGGGATTTTTTTTTCTGAGAGCAAATATTTTCTTTTATTCTAAATACGTTACATAAAAAATAAAAATATTAAAAATTATTTTGCACTAAAATTTTTTAACTGGGGCCATTTAAAATCGAAAACATTATTTTGAAGATTCAGAACTTCCTTTTCAATTTAAATCGTTTACGTATAATTTTTTTTTACAATTATTTACTTTATAAGGTCAGTTTCGAAGGGTTTTTACTTTTATTTGATGAGATTTAAAGTAATTCGGGAACAAACGTTGCAAAGCTGAATGTCGCCAGCCATTCTATTCTTGGCGATCATATGAATGATATTCATGCAAAATCATGTCGATGAATTTTAATGAAATACATCTTCTCAAAATAAAAGTCAGTATTGTTTTAATTGACAGCGTAATAATAATAGAGCATTCTGATTGGTTTGATTCTTCACTTGCAAAATGCCGAAATCAATTGTCGAAGAATTACAGTTAAATAGATGAATTTAATTGTTGTGTTTGAAACTCTAAATTTTATTTGCATTATCTCTCGAAAATGGATGTGCAGAGAATGGATGAATTTTGATTGACATATCGTGGAGTCAAGATTTTTTTCTTTGTTTTTTCTTCAATTTTTTTCGCTTTTTATTTATTTTTTCTGAAATGTGAATAAAATGCTACATCCCTAATTAAATTAATTTTTCAAAGACAGAGCTTCACACAGCAAGTTTTTTATCTTGTTTTTTAGAGAAAATATTTGGATACGAATAACATACTGATTACATATGAATATTTTTCAATCTTACCTACATGCGAACTGGTCATTCAAATGAAAAAAAAATTATTACGAATACACTTAGTTTAACATGTTATTCAATTACAAATAATCTGCTTTGTTAAAGTATTAATTTTACAGTTTATCTATCATTACTTATATTTTTGAACGTGCGCTCAGTTTTACCATGATGAAATCGGGTCCGAGATGGCGCTACATGGCATTGACAGCATGCGAGCAGATAGAAAGAGGCTCCAATAATTAGTTTTAAAAATGTTTCTTTTATGTATGTGTATGTGTGTGTGTATAAGATCGCATTTTTCCTGGAAAGGTACCTATTTAGATAAACTTAAAAAGTAAAAATAGAAATAGAAATACATAAGAAAAAAAAAATTAAAGAAAAAGCGTGTCCCGAAACCAAGAGCCGCAACGCACGCGTCGTTCATGTTTTTCTGACCACTAGACTGCACGGCCAGCACTACGAAGCGTGAGTTGAATCTGCTTACTCTTATAGTTAGCTATATATATATAAAATGTTTATGCAAAAAATCGCATTTTGTCATTATTTTCGCAAAAATAAATAAATAAATAAAAGCTTTACATATTTTAAAAATATTTGCACAGGTTCGGGGCAGCTTGATTGATAGGGCGCTGTATTTGCATCCCTTAGGTTGTGAGTTCGAACCCCGCCAGCTGAAGACTCACCGTGTGTGTGGTAGCTGGCGTACGTATAAATCCGTCGTGGCCACGAAGTCCTCCATATCGTGACAATATCACTGAGGGTACTGGCTCAGAGGTGATCGTTCTCTGATTCAGGTCTAAATTACGATCTGTGAATGAAATGCACGGAATTAAGGCGTTCCGTATAAAGGGTTGTGACGCTTGAGTAGCTAAGACGAAATCTTGGCCTTAGATGGCACTACCGAAAAACTAGAGACGCTCTATCGGCTTAAAATAGCTGACTTCGTCAGTGGGCATGTCTGTGACAAATGCCATAAGAAACAACAACAATCTTTGTTAAAAACAAAGAAAAACTGCTTATCAATTATTGAGAAAAAGAAAGCTAAATTATGGTATGATCCCCATAAGCATTCAATTCCTAAACTGATTACATATTTATGTAGCAATACGTTGACACGGGTTTTGATTCAATTTGAAAAGCGCATACACACATAAACAGAGCAACAGGCTATAAGAATAAATGGCTTAATCACAATATGTTGATTAAAAGTTCTTTATTGAGGGAAGATGGAACAATAAAGCTAAGCAGATGTACTTTAAAAGAAATTAAATGTAATCAAAATATCCGTCCAAATATGATTTTATCCAAAATATGATTTTATCGGCAATGGCGACAAGTAGAAAATCAATACGAAAATTTATCAGATATATAGTATTTAAGTAATTATTTAAAGTAAAAATATAATTAAAAATTAGTGTTTAAATAAAATAAATATTCAAATTCTAAAGGCAAATATTTACTCGAAACTATACCAAGACGTAAAACGTTTCTTTTATACCAAATAAAAATGCACTCATGTTTCAAATAAACATATATCAATGTGCATGCATTTTGAAAAAAAAAAAAAGAATCCGAAGTTTGCACCAAAACAATACATACATATAAATATTATTTTTTTTAAAAGATTGTATCATAAAGCACGAAAGAGTTATTTAAAAGTCAATTAGCCTTTCTCTTCAAGAGAGTTGAATGTCTGGAAGGCATTTTAGAAAAAAAAATTCTTTTTGAAAACATTTCGAAACTTATTTCTGGAAGCGCACATTTCAGTTTTATGCGCAAAGAAAGAAAGTAAAAATGACTCGTAGCGTTTTTCCGGTTGGAATGTGTTTTAAAAGAAGTCAGCATGTGCAGCAGATGATTCCATATTTAAAAATTAACTCAACATTCTTTAGCTGTTCTCATTGTTCTTCTTTTAAAACCAAACGATTTTTACTTTCTCGATTGCAATGTATACAAACAGAGAGGGTTACAACCACAAAAGAAAATTAGTGAACCTGATTTTGATGTATTTACACGTTTTAAATTTCTCGAAACATTTTAGCCCGAAGAACATATTTTTTACAGTTGCCTCTTTGCTTTCACTGTCGGTCAAAATAATTGAAGCAGAAAGAGAAAAACAAGACGGAATCTTTTATATGATTTTTGCTCATTAGATTTCTATTTACTATTAAGTAAATTTCCAATTTATTTCTACCAAATTTTGTGTGAAATTCAAGTGATTGTTATCGGTTTGTTTTCCGTCCTCTTGCATATATGAACATAACATGAAAATCCAAATGTCTACAAGGATGAAATTAAATCCTTAATTTTACCTCAGAGTCATAGATATTTGGAAAATTTCAGATTGAATCCATTAAAGGGACTATTATTTGTCGTTCTATTAATTTGAGTGTATGTAAAAGCAATAGCTAGGAAATATTAACTCAGTTTTTTTTATCTCCTAGTCTACTTAGTATAGAGAAAGTATCAAAGTGCTCGAGATTATGAGGAATATCCAAGTTTTAAGAGTTGCTTCTCGTTTTAAACCTCTCTGAGTTCGACAAGCACACTTTTGCAAAATGTCAGTCTGAAGTCTGTTTGTCCGATTGTTCGAATATATGTTAATAGGATAACTACAAAATGTTGAGAGCCATATGAATAAAATTCGGTGTTAAGATTTAACATCTATAATGAAAACACCTTTAAAATTAACTCAAATCCAACAAGGGGCTGATTGTCGATAGGTACTTTCAGAAACATGCAAGCGATATAATTCTTATATGCAATCACTTAAATATATCAAATTTGGTATGGTATTTTGTGGCTACAAGTGTAGTTTTGTATCAAATTTTTGTTTCAGTCGTTTGGGAGAAATACTTTATTTTCGGCAACTATTAACCGCTTTCAAGGAATAATTGCCAAATAAGTCGCTAGGGATGACATGAGAGATTCAGTAAAAAGTTTCAATTCACTCTGAAGATTAATATATCGTAACTATTGTATGCCATTGCCAGGCAAGGCGTTCTCTGGCATAGCGCCTTTATTAGAGTAAATGGTAGAAAGTTTTGAAATTATTTTTGCTGGTTCATTATAATATAAAGTTATACACAAGCGCAATTATGTCGTTATATTTAACAACAACTTGTTTTATTCCAGTTGCATGTGCAGCGTCATTACATCTGGTAATATATTTGCAGGTTCTGACTCTTTCCATGATACATTTTTGATATGCAAACTCTTTTAAGTTGCTATATTGTGTACGCATACGCAGAAGTCGCGTGAGAAAACACTGATACTAATTTAAAATATATTTAAATACTTAATACGATGCAAAACTTCAAAAAGCGTTATTATAACAAGAATTAAACAAAATTATACAATAAAAAATGCATTAAGTCATTGATCATTTTAAAACAGAGAGTTTCTAATCAGTTTCGATATCTTCAGGAGTCTTCTATAAACAGAAATGATAAGACCTTCATAATCCATTATAAAATTTTATGCTGGGTGTTCTGAGTTCAACACACGATTAACCGGATATCTGGTAATCATGGCGGCTCTTTTGACTTGTAGCAAACAGATGATATTTTATTTCTGATCTGTTTTCAATTCTTTGCTGTTACTTTTGTTTTGAACAGTGTGCAAATGAAGAGCAATTGTTCCCTGATAAATTTAACAGATATATTTATTGTACTTTCTCGGAATTAGATTAACAAGTGGTCACATTCCAAATGGATGCAGGGAAATATTCGTTCCCATATATTCAATCGATAACTTCTTGAACAAAACAGTCACCAAATTGTTGGACTCACCTGTACGTGTATAAATTTTGAAAAAGTGACAAAAAGTTCCACAAAACAAAGCTGTTCATGATTATCCATCCATATAGTATATGTGTGCTGTCTGAAATGTTAGAAATTTTAGAAATTTCCGACAGCACAAAATGGAGAAGTAAACTTATAACTGGAATCTTCAAACAATATTTCTTTTTTTAAGGTATTGAAAATAAATTTCCTCATACTGAATATAAAGGAATTCAATTTCTACCAAGACAATAGGAAATAAAAAACACTACGTAGTGAAAGAAAACATAATGAAATTAGATGTTGTATTGGATATTAACATCCAAATAAAAGACGACAGTGGCACTCAACCTGCATTTGGATGTTTTTGTAGCAAATACATAGGACACTTATCAACAGCAAACAGTAAATCTATATTCTTTTCTGAATGATAAGAATCCAGAGCATATTTGCAAGTACTGCGTAACATAATCAAAGCGAAACATTAAAAACTGATATATAGGACTGAATCATTATTTAATTCCTTCCAACAAGAGATCGTACCTGAATTAGATAACTTTGTAGAAATGACTTGAGAAACACATCAGCCATAAAGCAGTAAATCAGTTATCATTTCAGAATGATATAAAGTTAGAGCATCTTTGGAAATACTGCGTAGCATAACCAAAGCAAAACATCGAAAACTGATATGTGAGAATGAACCATTGTTTACTTTTATCCAACAAGAAATCGTAACTGCATTAAAAGGATTTTGTAACAACTACATGAGAAGCAAAGCGAGAATTCACTTATCTTTTCAGAATGATATGAAGACATAGCATCTTTGCGAGTGCTGAAAAGCATTGAAAAAAGATATGCGTAAATGAAACATTACTTAATTTTTTTCCCAAAAATAAATCATGCATGTATCAAAAGGCTGCTATTGTACGATTATCATACGTGGCTTTAATGAATAAAGCATGAAATCGATTCTGTCATAATTTATGTAAGGCCTTGTTATTATTATATAAAGGCTTATGTGTGTTAAGCAAACAAGGCTCATTTTGTGGACTAAACATTGTTGCTTTTTGAAAGACTACATTTCAACTAGGTGATATTTTTTCAATCCATACAGCTAGATTCATTCAACTGTGACGTAAAAGAAGTAAATTGTTTGTTATAATATTTTTGGCAGTTGTACAAAAAAAAAATTCCATTAATCTTTAACTAATTAAAATTATTATTTCAAAAAAGATAACCCCATTTATTTCCTTATCCTCTAACATATATCTGAAAAGAAATTGGTAACTTTAAGTTCATCGCTCTGTATAGTGTCAAGAAATAGACGAATTTACATTTGATATTAACAATGATTATCTGGAAAAAGAATGAAAATGAAGAAAATAATCAGAAATTAATTTTTCAAATCTTCAAAACTTGATATTTTTAATAATAGATCATTTATTTTCTGAAAACATTAACACTATTTAATTTTTTTTCTGTCAACCAATTTTTATTAACATTTAAAAAGAGTTTTTTTTATCATCTTTTATCTTATTTTTCTTATATTTTATCTTATTTATTTTATCTTTTATATTATTTATCCTATCTTTTATCTTATTATTTTATTTATCATTTTTATCTTATTCCTTTCTTTTATATTTTTTATTTTCTCATCCTTAAATACTTTTCTGTCATTTTCTAAACCTCTTAAGAAGTTGTTTGAAGTTGTTTGCTACCCATATTAATCTGCTATTCTAAGTATCATTTAAATTTTATGGATAAAGATTGATGAGATGTTTTTCATCTGTATAAGCAAAAATTAAATATTTCTTTGGCCAATATTTCATTAATAAATCTCCAAAAAAAACCCACCTTATTATTCATTTCTAACATCTCTTATATTGTTTATTATTCTAATCGACATTTCAAGCAAACAGACGAACTACCCTTTCGAATATCTCAAACAATCTTTATTAATTAAATCTCAATTTTGTTTATATAGAGCTGAAGTATAAAATTCAGATTGAACAAAGCAACCTTATTAATAAACCCGAACAACAAATATAATTTTGAAACTTTCAAGCAAATAACAATTAATAAATGATGAACAATTCTCGTACACATTCGTTATCGAAACTTAAAACAACAACATTTAATCTGATAATTTATAATGTTGATATAAATAAGATCCTGTTTACCAAGAATAATTTATTATTAAAGCATAAAACTTAAAGGGAATTATATACGCACTGCAAGTAAAAGTTTAACGGTTCTTTTATATTCATACATTCATATTTGTGATTATGTTAAGATTCATTAATTTTTAACTTAAAGATATATTTTTCAACTTTTCTGTATTTACAATGTCTTATTAAATATGCTTAACGTTTTGAGCAATTAATGTAAAATTTCCAGCAATATTGCTGTGAAGTCATGTAATTATAATATTTTTCAAAATAGAAATTTGGTAATTGAAATTTTTAATGAAAATGAAATGACTATTAAATATTTCATTTTGTAAGGTTACTTTCATTTAGATGATAAGAAAAATAAATCGTCTGAAAAATTCAAATCCTCAATAAAGTAAAATTTTTTGTATTTAATTTTAGAAATAACTATTTCTATTATTATTTGTTATTTTTCTCCCAAAATTTTTCGACGCAGATGGTGTTTTAAGTAAATAAAGGGGGTTTTTTAATTACATATTCTAGAACTATTTAGACTAAATATTTTTATAGAACTAATTATATTCAAGGATATATTTTTCTGACGACCAATAATTTTTTTTATCCTGAATGCGTTGCTTAAAAATTAAAAGTATTAAAAATTATTTTC
>JAPMOR010025254.1:36357-70798 GCA_026543865.1 Argiope aurantia
ATATATATATATATTTGAAACTCAGCCAAAATTTCAGATTTTTCAAAGTCTAGGATTTTTATAATAAAGAATTTATTTTTTAATAGTGTAATATATGCTAATTTAATGTCTGTTGATGTTTTTTATGACACTTATCATAGACCCATTTTTTTCTCTAGTATATTATTTGTTATTATAGCCTACTTTTCAATCAAGCAGGCGATTTACGAAAATCGCATTAAAATATCAGAAAAAATCATTATTAATTAAATGTCGTTTTCTGTTCTAGAGCCAAACTATAAAATTTTGTCTAAAAATTTTTTTCTTTTAAATGCATTCAAACAACAAAGAAGTTTTGCAATATTCAAATCATAAATATTTAATAAATGATGAACTGTCATTGTAAACATTCTTTGAACGAAAACGAAAGTAGCAAAATTTAATCTGGTGATTTATACTGATATAAATAAGATTGTATGCATTATGCATAAAATAAAGGTTTAAGATTTGAGGGAATTTATTCATGAATTGCAGTAAAAAATTTACCTTCTCTTTTATGGATTTTCTAGTTCTTATATGAAATTGAGTAGGATTTATAACTTAGACATAGATTTTTTAGATTTTCAGTATATTATTATTCCTATTAAATATACATACAATTTCTTAATTAATCTTTAACTTCCACAAAGCAATACTGCAATAAAGTCAAACAAAAATGTTCCTTCTAAAATAGTTATTTGATAAAATACTTTTATAAGTAATAGAGTAGTAATAATTTTTAAATAGTTCGTCATACGTGAAATTGACCAGGATTTATGAGTTTTAACTTAGGGATATATTTTTTTGTTTTTCAATATTTTTTATTTATATTAAATATACATATAGTTTCTAAAGATTAATTTTTAACGTTCACCATGTAATACTGCAATAACGTCAAACAAATAACATCCCTCAAAAGCAGTTATTTCACAAAATCCTTTTAATATTAATAAAGTAGTAATGATTATTGAATAGTTCATCATATATTACTTTAAAAGATAATAAAATGAATCATATAAAAACTCAGACACTCAAAAGGGCAAATTTTTTATACTTGTTTTCTGAAATAGTTTCTTTTTTATTTAATTGAGAGACAAATAGCTAGATACATAAAGTTTAAAAAAATAACTTTCTTCTTAGAATTTCTGATGTGTAGCAAAGTTTTGAATGAACCCATTCTAATTTTGATATTTTTCTTCAAAATTATTTGATTTAGAAGATGGCATTCTAAGTTCAGTGATTTATCCTTTTAAGGTGAAAAATATCCGATTTCAGCTTACTACAATCAACTCGCGACATTTTTTATAGCATAAATTACATTAATTCACAGACATTTAATCTGAAGTAAATATTTAATAATATGAGTCCGTTATAAAAATTAATATCACATGTTATTTTATATTAAACCTTTCAAATGGTTTCAATTTTCAAAGAAAACTTTATTTTTAAAACTGAAAAAGTTTAATTTTTATTATAATCGTTTACACATTGTTTTCTACAGCATTTACAGAAATCAAGAATGTTCAAAATTTCCAAAGGTTTGAGTTTCATTTGGCGAGGTACGTTGCGTTAGATCAATAACTAGTTTCAGAGCTGATGCCAGAAGCATAATTTTATTTTAAAATTAATAAACATATGTGTTGTTTATTATTGATAATCTATATATTGGAATTTTCTGGGCTATTCTGGCAAGTGTTTCGAAACATACATTCCTAAGGGATATGGGGTTTTTATAAGCTTTATACTTATTTTACAAGATACTTTAAATATTATAACTCAAAATTATTTTAATTGTTTTAAATTATTAGATTTTTACAAATATCATCTTGTTATTTCAAAAGAGTGAAGAAGATCAGATAAGTAGATTCACTTTATTACATTATACCGCGTGTGTACAGATTAAAAGGTGCATATATGACAAAATAAAAGTGACTTTAAAGTTAATGAAGAAAGTATTTTTTTTTTGTCCTGTTAATTTTAATATTGGTTAAAGTAATAATTTCAATTAAATTGTTTGACGTAAAGATGAAATTAGTTTAAAATTTGTAAAAATACTTTTAATGAAATTAATTTAAAATGATATACATTAAAACATTAAAATCGTGTATCAAAACAATTTAAATTTTATTAACATTATTTTTACAAAATTAATTTAAATGATAAATATTAAAAAATATTACAAATATATATGAAATCAAATTAAAATTTCTTTTAAAGAAAAGTAATAATTGCATGATAAACAATTTTTATGCAAATTGTATATAATGTAAAAATGATTTTTGTAAAGAAATACTTTTAAATTAATTTAAATTTCATTAAAATTATTTTAATAAAATTAATTTAAAATGATAAACATTAAAAACATTATTACAAATCGTGCATCAAATCAAATACTTTTTTTTAAAGAAAAGTAATAATTGTACGAAAATGAATTTTAACAATTTGTAAATTACATATAATGTAAAAATGATTTTTGCAAAGAATTATTCTCGGAAGATAACATTTAAGCATATTTATTTACTACTTAATTTTATTTTAATATACTTTTGAACTAAAAAGTTGAACATGACATCACTATTGTTCTTCAAAAACACGTGCGCCAACTGTAAATATGTGAGGAAAAACATATTAATACACATTCATCTTTTAATACATTAATTATTAAAATATAAAATTTACATATTGTTATGAACCAAATAATAACCCTATTCAGTTTTTTCAAATTCAAAAGCATATAAACCAATATCTAGTCGTATATTAATTTCTCACATACGTCTCTAAACAGGAGCCTTTCTATTACCCTGGAAATATGATTTTGATATATTATTCCGCTATTCATATTCTAAATGTTCCTAAATATATGAATGCAAAAGCCTTTGTAACTAACCGAGACCAGTATGCATTATGTCTCGAATTCGGATTCAGAAACTTATCGGGGCATTCAAATAGAACATCAGCTTTGATTATCCGCCGTTATGTTGTCTGGCAGACGAATTTTAATAGGCCTATCATTTATGCTCAATTATCCATCCAAATGTAAACTATAATTGCGCTGATCCGAATTTATTAAATAGCAGTTTCGAAGGAAAACATGTATCCAATGGAATCTAAATTGATCCTCCAGGTATGCTGTCAATTTAACGTAAAAATGTGAAAAGAAACACAAATTAAAATGAGAAAAGAACAATAAATGAAAACACTACAGAATATAAATATCTATATCTTTAAAGTAATAGAGGGACATAAAAAACGGATCTTTCATTTTACAAATCTGAATTATTATTACAAATTTGTAGTAATGCTTCTTTGTGTTATAAATCTTTTGATAAGGAAGATAATTTTACAGTTGTTGTAATGGATGCAGTATGAACGATAGATCAATGATATCCATTCAGGCGACTAATTAAAACGGCGAATTTGGTAAAAAATATAAAAGTTCAAAATGTTCGAGAGTTAATACGATATCTTCATTAGGATTCGAGTTCCAAAGATTTTTCCAGAACATTCGATGTGCCATCATAACCGATACAAGCCGAGAAGAGAGGAATCAGTAGGAAACAATAGTCAGTTGAGTTGAATTGAATTGAGCAACAGATTCTTTCCGACGAGTTTTCTCAGTTAGTTCAGTATAGTTTCATTAACGACCCGTTTTACAGCAACACTAGGGCTATTTTAGGAGGGACTTCGTAATTTTTAACCGTCGTCAGATGACGAGGACGATTCCTGAGCTGGCATCAACCTCTCCACATCACGTCACACCAGAGGGAGGACATTTGGACAGGACGTTTAACGTGCACCAGACCAGCATACACGGTGGAATCGGGTCTCGAACCAGAAACCCTCCAACTCCGAAGTCGAGACCAAACCACCGCGGTCCCTACGAGTTTTCTCAGAGTAACCTATATTGTGGCTGTTAATGTTTAAAAACGAATTGCTGAATCTATGTTGGGGTTTACTGTAAGTATTGTTTTGATTACGCTACGTTAGTTTTGCTACTGCATATATGTATTTTCGTGCAGAAAAAAACATGCTGCATTTATTATATTGAAAAAGCACTATTTCTATCTCGTATATCTAATGTCTATTTTAAAATCTTAAAATAAATGCAAATAGCCTGTCCCAAAAGTTTATAAAGAAATACAATTTTATGCAAATACGGAATCGGTACTATTACATCTATTCGGAGTTTAATAAATATTTCGGGCTCTGGTGCGGCGTTTCAAAACGTCTAAAGCTTCGCAGTTCTCTAATGAAGAAGTGAATAAAATACCAATTTTCAAATTGCTCGCTAAGGAAATATCCAAACTTTGAAATCCTTTTTAAAATATAATTTATCGATTATTAACTCGTAAGTCGCCTTAGAGAGAAGATTCGTTTTATAAGACTACGTGTGGCGGATTTTCGAAGTGATTGAAGGATCTAAAAAATATTATGTCAGAAAATATAGGTTCTAGAAATTACTAAAGCTTCCTGACTGCAAATATCCAAGAATAATGTTCATAGACCATTTATGGAATATGATTATGATATATGCAAAAGTGGTTCCATTTTGAAAGCTAAAGTAGAGAGATTCTTTTTAATATCTGTTTAGTTATCAAGATGGACAAAAAATATGAATTTGTGAAAAGATTATAAGTCAGATAACAGCTGCAAAACGCGGGCAATTGCATTTGTACTGTGGTCTTGTTACTCGGCTGCGACCCCCAAGGTCGCAGGTTCTTTCCTCACTCATAAAAATCCGCCACATTGATGACCTCGGACGATATGTCTTCAACCTTCGCACAGCTGCTGTGGCGTCATTTACCCACAGCAATCCAAAGTCGTCAGACTCACTTGACGCAGCAACACAAAATCGCTAGACTCACTTGACGCAACAGCAACCACTCACCCACACACGCTCGCCATAACGCTTGGTGCTTCTCAAATGGGTACAGGCGCACTAGACTCAACAGCTAAATACATCATCACTCATCAGCCATATCGTTCGTCTCACCTCCGACTCACTGGAGGGAGAGTACTGTGGTGAAGAGCTTATAAGCTAGTTAACAGGCAGTTGCTTTTGTATTGTGGTCTTGTTACTGGGTTGCGAACCACAAGGTCCCAGGCTCTATCCGCCCTCATACCATATCGCTAGAAATTTTTCATGCTGCTAAAGTTAAAAGATAGATGAATCGGACATTTACGTTTTTACTAAATCTATGATATCTTGGAACTGATTTTCATTAGCAAGGTTCATGGACACAGTAAAAGAACACATGTGGAGCAATTAAAGTAGCCCGACTTTAATGTTTGACAATTTCAGGGAATCATTAGTTATATTCAAGCAACTTAACTGAAATTAAATATGACCAATATCTCTGGTGAACCATCTGATCATCAAAAGTGACTACTATTTATAAAGTGAATAATTGAGGGTAATTTAAATTCCTTTATAAATTACTGCAACGGGACTGGCATTCAGATAAGGCCATTGATACAACAGAACATTTGTGGAGAATGACAACCATTCATTAACTAATTATCTCATATCTTATTTTAACTCAAGTTCACTAGAATAAGTGAGACAAAGGTGCCGAAGCTGTATTGTACGTTTAATTTTGATGAGAGTGCCAAATCTTGTATAGGAATTCTAGTGATCTTTAATATGCCATATATAGGGGCACAATATGCTGTCTAATAACATTTGTGCGAGGGCGGAGATGTTTCTAGCCGTCGCAAGCATTTACTGTATTTGACTGTACTGATGGAAGCCCCGCACTTGAGTATGCAAGATCTGCGTCATATCTGTGAAGTAGATTCCATAGTGAGAGTTTAGATTCGATATTCCCTTTAACGGATTTAGGCATTTTGCGCGCTTAGGCAATACTCTCTGCAAGACTAATCCTCTAATAACCTGGCAAATATCATTTCAAATTTGTTACTTAATATCATTTTAGGGATTTATTTTAAAGGATTTTTTATTTCTTTTTAATTTCAAGTATACTAAGTATATAGAAAGTATTGTAATAGTCAAAAAATTCGAACTCGAAATTTTGAATGAATCTCCACATTTTAGACTTCCTTGAGTTCGAAAAACAGATTTTTGTAACATATCTGTCTGTTTGTAAATCAAAAATGTTTTAAACTAGACGGATAAAATTTGGTATACGTCTTTATAGCAAATCTGTGGATTTGTGTCAAAATTTGAACGAAATCCATTGAGCGGAAGTCTGTCTGTCCGGCTGCCATAATATTAATTAACATGGTAGCTACAAAACAGAAATAGATAGGTGAATAAAATTCAATACAAATATCAAACTTCCCTTGGGTAAATACCTTTCAAATTTTGAGACAAATATAACATGGGATTGACTGCCTGAGGGCATGTAACCATTGAAAGGAAGTCCGTCTGTCCGGCTGCTCTGGTATAAGTTAACAAGATAGCTGCAAAAAGGAGGGAGTGAGATTTATAAAATTCAGTGCAAGGATTAAACAATCTTATCGTAGACACCTATCAAATGTTAAGAGAAATACAACATGGGGGTGACCGTCTGTTTATCTGTACTTTCAGGAACATGAAAACGCGATAACTCAAAAGCACAATAACTTAAATATATCTTATTTAGTATGGGTGTTTATGACTACAAATTTAAATTTGTGTCATATCGGTTGGGAAATTTCAATCCGTTGGGAAAAAATATGTATAAAATACAGATTTCATATTTGGATACTATTAACTGCATTAAGATTAAGTAAGGGATCAATTACCAAGAATCAATGATACAGTACTAAATGTACTAAATTCACAGAAAAGGCTAATATTTCGATACCATTAGATGACAATACCATGCAAGTAGTTCTCTGGAATAATATCTTTTATACAGAGGAGGGGAGAAAGCTCTGAGGAGACCATTACGGCTAGTCTATTAGTATTTTTGTTACTTACACATCCTACAAAAAGAGTGTAAAAGTGGCAGCTATTTTTGAAAATTCGAATGTTTATTTATATTTATATCTCATGACTATGAGGTGCACAATTTTGCACGCATTAGATTTAAGCAGATGCTCGATGTCTGCTCGGTCTTCGATATTATTTATAAGTATTGCCGTGTAACTAAATAAACATATCTATAAGAAATATTCAAGAGGAGGAATATAAAATCGATACTAAATGTTTTTCGTTATACAAGGAAGAACGTTGAACGTTAAATACAAAATGGCTATATATTATAGATATATAAAATATAAGGGGAGGATATTCCAAATAATAAGAAAATTCTTTAATTAAAAAAAAATATATGATAAAAATTTCTTTTTGTTTTTACTAATCCTTTATTAATATTAAAGGTTATAGATCTTCATTGTATTTAAACATCAGATTTCTTTAAATATTCTTATATCCATGAATACCAGGAGCTGCAGTTATTAAGATATATATACATGAAAAAATTCGTAGACCTATGTAAGGGAACCTCCTCTGAGTGTTTGTGCAGTGTATATGTTGGAGCTCTGCAAATCATTTGTACTATTTAATTTGCTGCACATATTGGGAAATAGGAATGTAGGTCTCCAAGCGAGTTTTTTTGAAATTCTAGTTGGAATTTTAATGAAAATTAAGCAAACTTTTGGTGTTTTTGCCTGATAACTTCCGAAATTATTATTGCACAAAAAATAATTTTATACCATTTCCAGATTCTATAACTTATTTTTTATTATACCAATTTAATAGTCGTGCAATGTTTTTCTGATGATTGGCAATTAAAAAAATATTTTTGATAAATTTCCAACAACATTATTGACCTGAAATTCAAATCGTGTTCTTTATTTCAGCAAATATTAAAACATGTGATTTTCTTAACCTCCTGAAAGCTAAAGAGGAAGGGTCCGGTTGGCTTAATATCTATGTAATTTACAAGGATAATAAAAAAGTGAAATAACAATACCGCCAATGCTAGAACATAGCTGAATCAGGACATTTACATTTTTAATAGAGCTATGACATCGCAATGCTGATATCCTTTAAAAAGGCTCATGTTTTTTAGTCTTAACATATGTATGACAATTAAAATAAAATATATCTAATGTCTGACCTTTTGATGGAATCATGGGCATGCAGTCATTAAAAAATTTAATTGAAATTAAAAATTATCTATATCCCCGGTAAATCAGTTGGACGCCATCATTTCATGGACAATATTTTTGCCTCACAATACAAGGATTTGGATTCTCAGATTTATTTGATGAGACATTATTAACCATTTTAGAATTTAACAGTAACTTTTATAAGCTTATCTTGATATTGTTTAATTTTTCTCATATTTCTTCCAATTGGAAATTTACATCTGATAATTATTCATTATCAGGCACATTGTTACATTCCAGTTTCAAGGTTTCTAAATTTATTAATATATACCACGTAATTTTCAATTTACTTCGAAGTGGCTACTTTTCGGCATTTGAATAAGAGTTTTTCCTGAAATTATTAATATGAACTATCAAGATCTTCCATTTTTTACTCTATTATGAACCTTCAACAAAGAATTCTTTTTCAGATAATTCTCCGATTGCCTTTAGGATCACTGTATTGGCTCTTGATTAATTATAGGAACGATTGTATTTTAAATTGAAGGATTTTTATTTTTTAAATAAACAAGCTGGTATTCTTTTAACAACAAATGTCATTGGCTGATGTTTCCGATATGAAACAATCGATCGACGCAACTGTTTATAAGTAATTTTTCTAACCAATAGACGAACACGAATAAGAGAATCACCAAATGAGGAGAGGTATTACACTAATTCCTTCCAACGGTTTACAAAGAATATTTCTGACTAATAAATGAGCACGAAGAACTAACATCAAATGACCAGAGGTGTTACACTAATATCAAAAGAAATAGTTCCATCATAGACGTCCACAGAGACATATCCCCAAAAATGTATTTTTCGTGTTTTTCAAGGAGGTTTAAAATGTGAATTCTTGACAAGATCTCGAATTCAAATTTTTTTAACGATTTAGTATTTTTTTTCCTTTATTTCCGAGAAAATAAAACGAAAAACAATAAACGGAAGTGAAGCCATGCATAGCCAGAACAAATACAAAATATGCAACTAAGCACAAACTCCTCGAAACATTAAGTAGGGAGGGAAAAAAACTTTTATCCTCTTCTGTCAGAACAACACATTTTTCTAGAAAACAAAATGGAATGGTCAGGAAAACTACATTCATTTATTTGCTTTTTTCTAACGTTCCCCATCTTATCCGAGTATACAAGGGAAGCAATAAAAAAAAGGGAGCAAATCTAGGTAAAAGGCAATTTCTGAAACCTTTTTTTCTTGTTATTATGTACAGTAATGGTACCACTTAACACAACGGGAAAGAGGGCAGTTGCATATTACGCGTAGAGATGCACTGAAATTTTTTATTTCAATCTCAAACAAGTATTTTAAAAAGATTGAAATCTGCTATCTCAAATTTCAAGTTATCTTATTTTTTTTTTTAAATCACGCGATATCAATCCGATTGAAAAACATCATGTTCTTCCATAATTCATATTTCGCAATCACCAACATTTAGAAAAGCGATGGTTTTTTACCATCTCAAAATCAATCGAGTTCTAAACTTTTTTTTCCTCGAGGGCAGAATTTTTTTTCGTAAAAAACCAGTTTAACTTGGTTTTAAACAATGACGTGACTATCAGAGTACGTATGCGTCAATATTTAGAAAACGATTTTTTTTTTAATTTTAATTTCAAAATCGCTGTTTCTTATTCATCCCTATTTTCTTCTCTGCGCTTCTTCGGGCGATAACTTCTTACAATCCTGCTCTTTAGTGGCCAAACAGGAGAATCGTGTACACGGTGGAGATTCGCGCCAAACTGCAACTTTTATTTGGCGATGAGTCGCCAAATGTGACAACTTCTTTATCATTTTCTAATAACGAAAAAAGCGAAAAAATGATGCTTCAAAAACGATAAATCACCAATTTTCTGCCCGTGCATTTTGGGACTTCAAAAATCCTAATCCAAAACAATATTATAGTCTCACATGATAACGGCTCATTAATGAATAAAATAGTAAGTGTGTTTGTAAAGTTATTGTTTGCATTTTATTTGCATATCATTTAGAAGTTATTTTAACACATCTGCTCACCAATTCTAGCTGTAATGATATGC
Source organism: Argiope aurantia (assembly GCA_026543865.1). Classification (NCBI taxonomy): domain Eukaryota; kingdom Metazoa; phylum Arthropoda; class Arachnida; order Araneae; family Araneidae; genus Argiope; species Argiope aurantia. Next base: position 46,530 of record JAPMOR010025254.1, read on the forward strand.
CATTGTACATTATTGCAATATGATTCGCAGAAGGTCAACGATTGTTTTGAATTATGATTGCTCTTATCATTTAAATAAATTTAGCACAGAATTTAAGTAAAAATATTCATGCAATTTTTGTGAAAATGTTAATCGCAGAATGAGAGATGTTACATCATTCATATATATTTATTGCTTAGATAGTTATTTTTTTATCAGGTTATTTGGAAGCTTTTTTCAGATATACCGTATAATTTATTATACAAGATATTAGCTGTAGTCCATTTATATATTATGTCTACTTCCTATTATGCAGGATGTTCACATTAATTTCAGAACAGTGATAGTTATTGCCGCAAACCTATTGTCTATGTATCACAAAATGACTATGCACTACATGGTGATATCGGTTACAGCGCTACTTGGCGAAGAACAATAAAACTGCATTTTTTTGCAAGCTATAGCAACACAGTCGCTAACGTAATTTCAGAGTGTCTTCGATTTAGCGTGAAGAGATAAAGATGTGCAATAATGCGAAGAACAAATCGTGTTCAACTCTTATTTATTTGGTCACAATTTTCTACACCTTTGATGTAGCAATTCATGATGACACAAGAAAAGATAATCTTTTGTGCAATAAATGTCAATCTAATGCTGTAGAAAGTATCGGCTCTATTTTATTTCTAACGTTTATATGACATAAGAGTGTTGGAAATCATGACCAAATAAGTGTTTTGCTCTTAAACTTATTGCACTCAAGATGCCTTTTCGTACTAAATCGAATACGATCTATAATTTAGTCAGTGACTTTTATTCCATAACTTGTCACATTTTTGAGATGCAAAGTGTAACTCCATTTTTTGCCGCCAGATGCCGCTGTAAATGAACACATTTTATTATACTTGAACGCCGATTTTCTGACAACAGTTGTCGCCGTTCTCACATTCATACAGACTAGAAGAACTTTAATTATCATCACCTTATCCACATTTTACTGTTGTATAATTAATTAAACGAAAGGTGTTACTAATAAAGAATAATCCTAATCCAGATTGAATTTCCTTTACATTATATTTTAATAATAAATTTAGAGACATTTATTTAATATCTTTGAAGAAAATCTATTTTCGACAAATTTTTATAATATTCATCAAAATAAAAAATAAAAAAAACTAATTTCATCAAGTCTTGAAAAAAAAAAAGGAACAGTTCAAGTAAACTTTAATCATTGCGAGTACATGTCTTTTCAAATTTATCCTCTTTCCAATTCTTAGCTAGCCATGTTTTTCAAACGCTGCCAAAGTTCGCAGTGAATTGTTTCACAAACTTTGCCAAAAAGGAAACTTTGGAAAAATTCTCTTCCTCTAAAAGCTTTGAAAAGCCCGTAATATTCTACAGATATGTTTCAAGTAAAAATAATGATTTAAAAGAAAGCTTCTATGAGAATATGAAAAGATAAAATGGAATTATTTATTAAAAATCACAAAAGCTTGTAGTGCAGATTGAAGGGCTCTAAATAAATTGAAATTACAATCACATTTATAAATTGTATTTTTACTTTCATTCTATACATTGTTCATTCCATTGTTTTTCCCTTGCATTCATTGTGACATTGTATCATTTTCCTATTTTTTTTCTGCATCTCATGTACATACAATTTCATTGCAAACTTTTAATTTTTGGTAATAAATTTATGTTGCCATTTTAATACACTGATAAAAGTACTCTGATTAATTGAAAATATTTTATTTAATATTTATTATATTTTTATTTCCATTCATGCAAGGAGTTTCTTTTCAAATTCCTTGTTGGCAGAAATCCAAGCCTTGTCAGAGAGTTGAGATTATTTATCCTGTTTGTTGGAACGCCATAAGCACACCTTTGTAATAAACAAGGACACTTTCTTACTGGCAACATCCATATTCTGAATAATTAAATAAATAATTTTATCTTGAAGCATATTAATAATCTTAAAATTCTTTAAGAATATTCTGGATTCCTATGGATAGATATACTAATTCATACATGATTATGTTTTAAAATTCTGTCAGAATATTAATAATTAATGTTTCACTAATATTATTCTAACATATATTTTAAATGTGTTTTTTTAATATTGTTAATTTTTGGTTTAATTACATTTTTGTCTATCGAAAATACGGGTAACAAAAAGAAAAACTTTTTTAAAGCGAGAGATTGTAATAGAATTACTCTAAATCATTAGCACCTTTAATCACATTCATAATACATTTTAGATAGTTTAATTATATTAATGTCACGCTGTAAAGCAACACTAGGGCTATTTTGGGATGGACCACGTAATTTTGGAACCGCGGTCAGATGACGAGGACGACATCTCAACTGGCACCCTTCTCTCCACACCACACCTGCTGTAAGACGTTTGATTCTGACGGATTTAATGTGCAACAGACCCCCTTACACAACTGTTCTTCGGTGGAATCGGGTCTCGAACTTGAAACCCTACACCTCCGAAACCGAGACCTTACCACCAGGTCATCGCGGCCCAATGTTTGTTGGAATTTTGGTAATAGTTTAAGAAATTCTTTTCTATGCTGTTCATTGACTCTTATTTTTTTTATCATATTGTTTAAATTTCAACGATATTTTGATTTATTTCAATTTTTTACCACACTATTATTAAAATTTATCCCACTTCTTGAAATTTTGAGTTTACGCGTTAATATCGAGCACGCTCACACACATACAGCTGGAATCGTCCTCTTAAAATTTACTTGTATACTCTCCAATAAAGGCTTTATGCTCCTGCATACAATTGCGGACCTTAGTTGAGATGGCAGTAACTTTGGACAATAAGTAGATGGCAGACAATAAGTACGAAATGTAGGTCTTTAACGTGAATCTAACATTTTTTCCTACAACTGTAGTACGAATATGTATTTACATGTGTTTTTCCAACCAAATTGAAGCGAAATGTTACAAGCTACTCCGGTTGAAATTGCAAGTTCACATACAATTTTAATAATTTAAATCATTGCGTTATGAGCTATTGCATTTATATGCATGTGGAAGAGCAGACTTGCAGAAAACCAACCCTTCAGCAAATTTATTTCAAAATGTGACAAAAATCTACGATTTAGATGCTAAATTAGTGCAACAAATTTTATTGCCCTAACTCTTAAACGTTTGTCAGAATACCCAGACAGACAGAATTCCTCCGAATGAATTAAGTTGAAAATATATTAGAAAATTACAGGAACAGGAAATTTAAAAGATCAGTCAATGCACACCAGAATTTTGTTTAAAATTTGGTACAAAATGACAATTTTGATTCAGTCATTATTCGAATTTCCTTCTTCCAGCTCTTTGAATTCATTCTTCACTTATCATGCTTCCTGACATAGGAGTAGCGCGTCTTCCCCGTGATCTGGACATCCCGGGGTTCATGGTTATTCTATCTGTGAGGTGTGTGAATGTGTTCCTCTGTAAAAAGGAGTTGTGCAAGCGAATTTGATACATGAAGTAGCTAAGACGTACTCTTGGCTCTAGTTGGCGCTACTGAAAAACCAAGCGCCGCTCACTCGGCTTAAATCGCGGACAGATCTGTCAGCGGGCTTGTAAAAGTGCCATAAGTAACAACAACAACAGACATAAGGAAGAAATCCAAATTAATATCCTTGACATATTTGAAGAGGAAGTATACAATTCTGATTAAGGCGCGACATACTGTATTTTATTCATGTCCTTTTTTTACTCTGTTATTTTATTCACGCATATATATATAGATAGGTCGATAAGTGTAAATTTTTTTTTCAAAATCAGTTTGTCCTAAAGCAAGTTTATAATGAAGATAATCTTAGATTCTCAAACTTGAATGCCCATAGATTACAGTTGCTCCTTTTATTTCTCCAATGTACAAATAAAAGTGTCAGAAAGAATGTTTTTTCATATTCATTTTTTGCATATAGAAATGAAATGAATTTTTGAACAGTACAGAATATCTACATTTGTCGAGAAAGAAAATTAAAAAAAAATCCTGAATATCTATTCCGAAAACAAAATAACTTCTGCAAACAGAAATGATTTCTGAGAAGTTGCTAAAACACAGCACATGAGGCTAAACATAGATTTCTCGAAACATTAAGCAGCAAAAATACACGCGGCCACATATGTCAGAACACATTACTTCGGAAAACATAATGGAATAGTCAGGAGAGCTATTTACTTATTTATTTATTTTTTCTACTACTCTCAATCCAATCTGAGAATGCACGGAAAGCTATCGAAAAAACCAAAGCAAATCTAGGTAAAAGACAAATTCTGGAGCTCCATTTCACTTGTTTCCTTTTATGCATTTAGTAATGACCCTCCTAGAGTCGTTCACTCAGCGAAAAAAAGGAACTTTATACTTCATTCTGTGCTTGATAACTATATATCATGCATTCAATTTCTGAGCCTTGAAATGTACATAAATGAAATAGCAGTTGGATTTTGGCATTTGGGTCTTAGTTTTTGTTTGATGTTTATGGTTCTACAAGAATTGGAGAAAAAAAAATTATATTGAGAAAGTTGTTTAAACCTTTGAGATTTTGCTGATTTTTTTAAATGATATTAAATAAACGCTATAATCGTCCAGTGGTAATTCTGATTTATTTTATTTCTTCAACAGTTTTGCAGCAATATGGCAATGCAAATGCAATCAAAAATTCGTTTCTGATGTAGAGTTTGCCCTTTTGTTTTGCACGTATAATTATTTTTTCTTCAATAATTGCTTTATAATCTTATTAATTCAATTTCCGAGTTTGTTACTGAGATGTGAGCTGTTAGAATATGTTTATAAGAGAAAATTAGAGTTATAGAAATTAAGTTAAGAGGTCTAATCAATAATATTTTACAATTATAAAATTAATATTTTTTGTCATTAGTCATAATTTTTTGAATAAAATCTCTGATTTACAACATTTGTCCCTACGGAATTGTAATTTTTTCTCTTGTTATCGCAAGATCACTTTAATAAAGGTAGATCTTACACCATTGATTCTAGCCGTTTTGAATGCTACTTCACAGTATAAAGATAATTTGACACTTGTTAATTTTACTGCCTCCGCGATAAATCATGAAACAATGCAAACTGTCGCCAACTTGGCAATTTAATCTTGGCGATCTTGACAAACCCCAACCATCTTTGTATCTTATATATAATGGAACTTGGCAATTTTGGTTTAATATGAAAATCACCAAATTATATTAGCAGATTATAACGTCATTATATTGGCGCTCTTGGCGTAGTTTGGAAATCAACAAAAACGTAAAAATAAACAAGCACTAATAATTTTTGAAGACACCACTCAGCCCTGCCGTTAGGTCGTTCAACGTATTCAAATATAATTAAATCTATTTTATAGTAATACAATTATTATAATCATTTTCAAAATTGGCCCTCATCAGTCCATGCATTAACCTCTTCGAGTAAGAGGTACGTCCGATTAATCTTCCTGGAAATGTTCACCATATAGAGACCTTTGAGATGATGAAGTTTGATAAAAAGAGGCTAATACAATGTCTTAATATTTTTTTGTATCTTGCTCTATTTTCCAGCATATTCATTGCTTCCTAAAAAAAGCGAAAAAATATAGAATGCTATTTATTTTCGAAAAAAAAAAACGATTACGATTTTGAACATTAAATTTCAAAATTTTCCAATTTCTAATTTTTCTAAATGTACGTAAAATACTTTTTTTTTTGAAACTTGCAAAAACTAAAAATATTTGAAATTAGGCATTTAGAGTAAAATTCTTAGATATCTCATTGGATGATAAATATTGATTACTCAAAAAAAATCACGAATAGATGAAATGTGGAAAAAATATAATAAAGGGTTTCATAATTACATATGATGGTTTCATAATTACATAATTACATATGATAAAGGGTTTCATAATTACATATGATAAAGGGTTTCATAATTACATAATTTCATGTGATGCATATCCTTTATGAATGATGTTTGAGTAGAATGAAGCCAAATATTATAGAATCATGCTTAATGTTTTTAAAAAAATGAACATATAATTTCAAAAATAACAATCTCATTCTTTGATCACCCATTATTGAAGTAATTAACAGTGATCCCACTTTTCTCCTCTGGTGTTTTCGAAACATTTCTATTTCAAAGTGCTTTATCGAAATTTTTAGGTATTTACATTGGACAGTTAAGCTCATCAGATTTACTTTAACCAATTTTCAAGGTAAATTTGCCTCATATTTACCTAAAAATCAGATATTCCCCTGATTTTTCATCTTTGTTTTTCAGGCGTTTGTTTTAGCTCGACAAATTTTGAATATTATTCTATATTCGTCACCCCTTTGGTATCCCATATTTATCTCTTATAAGCATTTGTCCTGGAAAATTATAAATATAGATCCAGGGAGTGAAAGTTAACTAAATTAATAGATCAATTAACTTCAAGATGTGTCCTATTAGTCTTCTTAAGTGTCACAAACATGAAAATAAAATTTAAATTTGAAAATAATAAAAAGAGGATAACCTACAGAGAATGACACTTAAAAAAATACAAAGAGGTTTATTGTGGAAATTAGGCAGCAGATACAGCAGTACAGACAACAGTGTTTCAAATTTTTGCAGGCCTTAACGAAAGACAAACCAACCTGTTTCACATTTGCGTCTTTATTCAATATTAGTAATGCTTTCCAATTAACATTAATAGGAAGTTTCTTTATTGAAAGTTATAAAAACAATATGGTACTGAGATAGTAAGAAATTTTAATTTAAGTGAAATCTAGAATGATGCATAAATTTTCAATAAACAAAAAGGTGAGATATTTTCATAAAATCAAAAATTCCTGTTCAACTAATAAACCGATCAAACATTAATTTTAATGATATTTAGGGCGATGTTCTGCTTAGAATGGTATTCCAATATTCAAAAATAAACTCTACAAGTAGATATGCGTTTTCATTCCAAATCTAATTTAGCTTTTAAAAAATCTACAGTAGAATGCATATACATATAATTCAACATTCACTCTTTGTATTAATTTTAAACAAGTGCAAATTTAAATTATGAAACAGATAACATGGTTTTATCAAATAAAAAGAAATACATTTAATTCAATTACTATCGGTTCATGTGTTCTATTTACTCTATTTATGTATCCTTCCAAATGGAACTATATTTTGAAATAATCGTTTGGTGAATAATTTCCTACTGAGCATATGGTAACGATCTCATTATCTAAGCTTTTCCCATTTTACTAATCTTTTGAAAGCATTCTTTAAATATTTAAATTTATAAAAATGAAGCAATCTATATGCAAATGAATTATATTCTGTCAACATTTGTGAAAAATGAACGGAGTTTTCAATTATTTTCCATTAAATTGCATGATACCATATGCTATAAAGAATAAATTCCAGTTTATTGAAAATTCAGTTGAATACATTGTTTTCGTTTTTCATTTCGAATAATGGTATTCTAATTTCAAATGCACTTCATTATTCAAGATTACATTTTTTAGCACAAAAATTTTATTTCATGCCTGATTGTTTTCTGTATTAAAATTAACTCTATTACTAGAATATGAGAGGTAACTCAACTCTATTCTCAGGTTTTTTAAAGTATGGTAGTAGAAAATAAGATTGGAGACAGGTATTTAATATGCAAATATTCCAATTTTTTTTTCATTTATTATTGAAAAAATTTGTAACACAAAAATAAATCAAATTTACTATATAATATAAAAATGGTAAATATTAATGAAAGATAAAATTTAAATCATGTTTTATGAGTGGTTAAAATTTATTCATTCAAATTTAATAGCACCATTATAATCTCTTCCTAATATTATACTCTGAAAATTTAATTAAATCTGATTGAAAAGTGTATTTCTTAAAGTAAATATATATATTTAAAAGATTTTAAATCAAACAGGATTTGTTCGGTCAAAAATATCTTATATTTCTTTTACTTAGAGAGTGAAATGTTGTGATAAACAATTGGTATATTACAATAAAACTCCAGCAATTTTGTACTTATATACAGAAAATCAATTTCTATATTGACCTAATTGATTTTACTTAAACATTAGAAATAGGCATATATTTGCAATAGAAAAAATAATTTAACTAAAACAAAATGATTTTTTTATGCAATTTGAGTCAATCAATATATAACTAAAAATTACAAAATCTTAAAAATTTTATACAGTTTTTGCACAGTTATTCTTTGCAAAATTTCATTTTAAACTAAAAGAATCTCCTTCTTCTCAGGTTATAATTGATTAAAATATGAAGTCCTGGATCTGATTTTATTAAGCCATTCAACGGCAACCTTGAGCAAGTGCTTACCATTGATTTGCCAATTTTGTTTCAAGTGGATACGGAAATGTCTAAAATGATAAACCAATGTCTGTTGCTAGCAATGAATCTTTCGTTGTAGTAATTATGGGTACTAGAACTGCTTTATGGTTTCCAAGCAGTACCCAAATATGGACCAAATTCCCATGAAATATATATTATTTCCTTATAAATTGTATATATAAATAATCAATGATTCAGTTTTCAAACAACAGTACTTTTAAAATACATGTAGACAATAGAGGTTAGTATCATGGCATCTTTTAATCCAAAGAGTACAAACCAAATAAGCAAAAGAAATTTTTTGTCTCTTGCTTTCAAAACCAACAGTAAAAGTTTCATGGGTTAGAGCACATGCAGGCAATATAGACAATGAAAGAGCAGATCAACTGGCGAAGGACGCAACACGAAATGGGCAACTTCATATACAAACAAAGCTTCCTAAACCACATATAAAAGCCCTCTTCCGGAAAGACATGCTAGAGGAATGGCAAGGATATTGGAGCAATGGTGACAAAGGTAGAAAAGTTTTTAATATCCTGCCTTCAGTCAACCTTCATCCCACATACTGGATCAGAGAGGATATTATTATGTTCTCAGAACACGGCCCTTTTCCTGTGTACCTGAAAAGGTTCGATCTGTCTGAGCGTTACCTGTGCAGTTGTGGTGGGATTGGCACGGCACTCCATTATGCTACGGAATGTATCCTCACAATCTCTTGGCATATGAAAAAGCATCACCAAACCATGAACAAGAATGGCTGAAAAGAATCGCCAGCAACTTTCTTTCCAGGCAAAAAAATCCACAGGATAATCTGATTTATGAGTGGTAATAGAGGCCTATTCTTGCCTCCCTAGCTCTCATTTTCAAGTGTCGTATAAGAAAGACTAAGGGGGAAAAAACAAGTTCCGTGGTCACCTATCATACATTTCAATCAAGCAGAGATTCTCTTCGTTCCCATTAACCAAATTATTTTCCATCTGATTTTTTTAACTGCATCCTGATACACTATATCATAAAAATAAGTAAACACATAATATATGTATATTTGCACATATTTTATCTCTCAGCATGTTATTATTACAAATTTTATTTCTAAGTTGAAAGATTTTGTAAACGGTTTCAACTTAATATAATTTTTTATATGTTTGTAAATTCTGTAAATAGTTTTATTTTGTTTCGTTTTTTCTACTGTAAATATTTTGTTACTTAAATAAAATTCCCGTAACATGACCACCAAACCGTTCAGTGACCAGAATGGTCAAGGATACGGGGGTACGAGACGGTGTTATGTATTACATATAAAAATCTATATATTTGAATTAAGATTTGCACCTCATTGTCAGATAGACAAATTCGAAAAAGTGAAAAAATATTTCAACTTTGATGCATTATTTTCATTTTTGCATATCGAGTCCGGAACATTTTCTGATGTAAATGTAACTAGGACCTTAACCTTTAGAGATTTTCTATATTTGATACAATATCTTCAAAATGGCTACCTGAAAGCAGCATAAAAAAGTTTCATCGCCATAATTTTATGCATTACTTTGACTTTTTTAGCATTAAAAAATATAGCGAATTTCTAACATATGCTTAATTGGTGACAAATTTTAAAAAATCAGTCATTTATACTTTTTGTGATACATATAGGAATTAAATTCTGTTTCTGTTATATTATTATTTCCGATACCAATCCTTTAAACAATCGAAAATAATTTTTCGCAACATAAATATTACGAAACAAAACCATAATTAAAAAAAGAATTCAATGTACTTTGAATTACATTTTCTGTACACATTTTGAAATATGTTCCACTAGAAGTATCATCTGAATAAAGAGAAAAGTAAATATCTCTAGTTCAATTGATAAAAGTATTTATAAAACCTAAAATAATCAACTCTTAAGCATATAATAATAAATTAAAATTATTTCGGAATTATCGATGAATTTTTAGTATCCGTCCCGACTAAAGTATAATCGAGTACTCTATAATCCGTTTTTACTGCATTTGAATTTTGTTCATTGTGCTTTGCAACCGCATAATACCGGTTTTTCACGATTTTTTGTTGCGTGTTTTGTTAATTTGTTGATTTTTTTGTTTTTGTTTGTGGAATTTTTGTTTGTACAAGAACTTCAATTATCGACATTTCTTCATCACCAAGTTTTCAGGAAAGGGAGTTTTCAAAATTTATTTCTAATTTTTTAAAAATTAATCTTTCTAATGTTTCTATACATAATTATATATTTTTTTATTTTTTCTTATTTTACTTACCTGTTTAAATCCTCTACTTTAATTTCAGAGAAACAGAAGTTATAGTAATGAAAGTGCTTTCTAGGTAAAATAAGATGACTACGCAAAATGTGACGAAATATCTTACAACGCCATCTGATGGAAAATTCTGCATTCACCGTTCTTATCTCGAATACGGCACACGATGTGTGGGGGGAATATCAGTTACAAAAATGTCGAATATTATCTAATTGGTACAAAAACAACCCGAGGGAGCATTGATATTCAGAACAAAATGCTTAAAATGCACATTGTTAAAATAGCATTTTTTTAAAATAACGACATCACAAAACATGAAATAAAATAATTTTTTTTGCAAGGGTGGGGGAGAAAAGGCAACAGTATTTATTTTGTTCTTGCAAATAACTCAAGTAGAAGGGTTTTATGACCTCTCTCCCAACATTTCAGGACTTTCGATAACGTATTACTATTGGGTATGCTCATCAACTGATGTACTAAAATTAGACAAAATGAAATTCAAATAAGAGAACGGATCTAGATAACATAAGCAATTTAAATATTGAAAATATAAGTATTTTGTGGTAACTGTTTTTTTAAAAGGCTTTATAACACCACAGTTTTGAAATTCAGGAATAAATAATTGTGCATTTTGAGGGACTTATTTTTTACATTTAAATACATAAAGTGTTGTTTTTCAACGAAATTGATGACACATTATAACTTTGTAATTGGCACTTTTTCTTTAGTTTGTACCATTTTCAAAACAGAAAGGATAACTCCTAAGTTTGTTTCCAGATGGCGCTTCAGTTATTGGGAGCCATTTTACATTGCCTGGACACCATTTTAAAGACTATAGCTATTGTCACTGTGAGATAAAGAGGGGATGTAATGGATTTAAGTAGACACCCATTATACTGACTAATAAAATTTTAAATGGATTAGATGTTGCATAAAATAAAATACTTACCACTAAATAAGAATGCAAATTGTTAGTTTTTTTATCGTATAATAAAAAGAATTAATGCATCTTTCTTATTTGGCCTGGTTTTGAAAAGCTGGATCAAATCGAGCAATAAAACAATAATCCCTTGAAATTGGTTTTAGGATGCGACGTCTATCATATTGAATGCCGGTAGACAAAAAAAAAAAAAAAAGTTGATACCTACATTTTAGTAGAAATACCCAATCTCTTTAAAGTCTTGAATATTTTAGGGCTGTATTTTTAATATGTTTCTCATTCAACTTAACCAGAAGTCTATCCAATTTGCATTACTCACTGTCACATAGTGATGGATTGCATCCATAAATTTTTATCTCATCCATGGTAGAGAATGAAGAATTTTTTTTTGTTTCGTAGCTTTGAAGTTTATCTCCTTAAAAGAGATAAAAATTCAATACCACTCCTTACATGACTATCAAAGAAATCTTCGAATTTTATTATATTGACATTTAGGGGGACTTTTTATAAGGTTTTGCAGAGAGAACCTATTTCATAAGAGGAGCAATTATTTGGAATTTTATGCTAAAAGTATGTAAAATTTTTAAATATCGATATCATGTACTGTGGAAAAGGAAAAATGATGTGAAAATTATTAAATAATTTGCAGTTATTGACAACTAGTTAATTCAGACAGGAATATAGGTTGCATTTACTCTTAATTAGACCCACGGTGGGGCACCTCGTGATTAAGGATGAGAAGATTCCGGCATGTGGGTGGTTCTCGCCACCCCTGTGGATACACGAAAAGGTGGGGATCTGACTCCTCCCATCGATGACGAGACGTACTTCCTTAGGGAAGGAATGTACCGTGGCCGGTGACGGCCATAGGAATCAACCATAGCTCCTGCCAGTGTTGTTGCGGCGGTCAGGTTATTCAAGTTTTCCGCGTGCTTTTCGGCGAATCGGAGTGGTCAATTTGTGGTTACTCTTAATGAAATTTATTATTCACAATTTAAGGCTTATGGTTCTCTTAAGAAAATATCTGCAATTATAAAATTCTGATAGACTTCAAAACTATGTTATTTTAATGAACTTCAAACTGTTCGGTTTTCTTTATGTGTATAAAATTAAGTAAAGTCTCATGACATCATTGTAGTATTAATCATTCGAAACTCTGCTTTCCCCTGAATAATAACTTCATTTTTCTATTCTTCACCGAAACTATACATATAATAAATAGAATCCTCCTTTTATCTTACTTTAAATAATGGAAGAAAAACATGCAGTCAAATATTAGACGCAACAATGAAAAAGATTTAAATTTATTTCAACAATGCAAAAATTCAGAAAAAAAAATTGCACAATAGTTAATTTGGGATCTTTTAAAAGGCAATTTTTTTATATTTTAAAAAAATGAAAAATCAGTTTTTTGCGATAATAGTTTCCACAGTGATAATAAAATTCAAAAATTTCTCTTTGCTTTTAATTGATTAAAAAATTTTAAAAATCGATTTTAAGTGAATATTTTCATATTCCAATCTATATTTATACAAAATCTGATAGTTCTAGATTAAATAATTTATCCTGCAGAGCGCCAATACACCCTCATGATAGCTCCGGAGCTGTCCCGCAGAGAGGCAACACGCACACACAAATGCATAAAAGCATTTCCTTTTATTATTAGTAGGGATAACGACGAAATATAATAATAAAACATTAATCATTGAAAAGTCGAAAAAAAATATATGAACAATCCATTAAAGTGAAAATGTTTGTAGATACAATATTAATTAACCCATTTTAATCTGCCCTATTAATCAATTTTAAAAACTTAAAATATATATATATATATAAAAAAACATTCTATTGCATCAATTTACATCTTCCAAAATTATCTATGCCAAATTTGATAATTCTAGACCTGATGATCTGTCCATTGTACAGCATCAACTTACACAAATATTCATTTTTATTATTAGTATAGATATATCATTTTCTTACTGCAAATCAGCAGCGACGGAAATAGCATTTATATCAATTATTTCACTAAGTAATATACATGTATTTTGTTTATACAATTAAGCAAGATTTATAATAGCTTATCCCAGCTTTTCTTATTATATCGTTGTAATGAAGTGGAAATACAGTTATTTATATAGGAAATCGCGATATACTTATTTTAAAAGTACTCTCTTTAAGGCAGGTTGCTGAAGCTGTTGATGCTTTCGAGTGGACCCGAGGCCCAAGACTTGAAGCATAATTCAAAAATAATAATAATAAAAGTAAAAATTTAACTCTTTGCGAGTCATACTTTTTGGATCTTTATTTAGCTGTCATTTTGGCCTAGTTGTATTTTTCGGATCTCGGGCTAAAATCTTCTGAGTTTGAAAATTCAGTTACAGAGAAAATTCTTGCTGATGAACAAGAAAGAAATGACAATCGGTGAGTTTCATGAAGGTATGAGTTCGAACCAGTTACATTTACATCCGGTTTAAGGCAAAACTAGAGCCATTTTGGGATAAACTTCGTAAATTTGAACTGTTCAGATGATGTGGATGTCACCTGAGCTGGCACCCCCTCTCCTCCAAACTTGAGGGAAGACGCTTGATCCCGACGGATTTAGTGTGCACGAGATCCGTTTACACGACAATTCTTCTGTGGAATTGAGTCTCGAACCTGAAACCTTCCGGTACCGAAGCGGAGATCAGGCCACCAGGCCACCAGGCCACCGTAATCCCCTTGACGCTATGAAAACTTTGTGCGGATTGATTTTGATTTACTTTCTCCGGTTCCTGTAGTGTGGAAATTTGAAACGATGTACAAACGCAGGTGCAATTTTTATCAATTAGAATAGTTCCGAATTATAGCAGGGTTACAAAAGAATTTTCGTGAGTGCAATATCATAACTAGAGGATATTATAAATCAAATTTAGATCATGAATTTTGACATTCAAAAAATCGAACAGGAAGGAAAATGCAGGCAAACGAAGCTTCTCTGATTAAGTAAAAGTATTTATATGCCCATGTATGCCTATTTTTATTATTCATCTCAAATAAATATATTTATTTCAGATGAATATATTATATATATTTTTATGATGAATATATTATATGAGATATTTATATATTTTTAAATTTTATTAAATTTGATATTTTTTCGCATATTCTTGAAAATGCAACAAATATTTTAATAACTTCAATAAATAGGCAAATATTTGCTATTTGAAGTACATAATTATGAAGAAAAAAAATTACATTATTTTCATAAAAAGTACTGAAATGTATCTAACAAATTTATTAAGAGTGAAAAAAAATTATAATAAAAAATATTTTTATTAAATGTTTTTTAAAACACATCCGTTTGCTAATGTATGAAAAATGCAGAATAATTCTTTATTAAAATTATGGAAGTCACACAAAAAATATCAAATAAACAATTAAATTATAAATAAAAAGAAACACGAGGGTGTTGTAGAAATCTTTTAAGTAAGCTGGAATTATTTTCATATTCATAAATACATTTTAAATATTCTTCTCTGTTTTAATGCTTATGATGACTGAATTTTTTAATTGCGTTTATTTTATCATCCTGAGCTTTTGAAACCTTCTGCTTTAGCTTCCAGTTTCTTTTTTTAAATATAGTTATTTTTTTACTCTTTAGAAACTTATAAAAGGTTTTTAAATTTATTATTTTTTGTACTTACTAGCTTTTGATATTTTCATAATTCATGAATTTATCTATTGCGTAGTAAGCCATCAAAAGACTAATTCTTTTTTAGTATGAGCAAAAATGAATTGCTAAAGTTCCGCATAGATTTACATGTAATAAAAAAAATAAGAAATGTGTTTTTAATTTAATACCAGATCAATTAATTGATAATTAAATTAATATAAAAATCATTTACTGTCATAGAAAATGCATAATTTACACAGATTCGGAACTCTTAATTCAAAACGAGATAAATGAAAAAATGGCTTAAATTCTATCTTCTAAAAATACGAAAGAAGTTAAATTAAATAAAAATGTGTAAATACTTTTCTGACCTACGGAATGTAATTCCTTTTTTTCCCTCCACAGTTGTCCACTAATTGATTTACATACAACTAACTTCAATGCTCTTCACAAATCTATTCGAAATAAGTTCGCTAAAATCCTATAGTGCTAATAAAAATTAAAGAATGTAGTTATGAATTATAGCTTTCCCATTAAAATTACTACATTCCCCGTGTCCAAATTAAATTAAATTTTGCACAATAGGGACGATTTAATACATTTACAGCAGTCCATCTGAATGATTTCTGCTCCATGCAAGTAAAAATATTTTATCCCCAAAATTTTAAATATCACAATAGTGCCATCTTAATAATGAAATAATAATGAAATTATTATGTTTATGTCCCTATGGACGATTTAATGGATGTGTCAAAAGAATATGATTCCGTCATAAGCATTGATAATTATTGGATTTTTATTTCAAAGACCGAGAAATCTATAAGAAAAATGTCAAGCAACTTCCGTAGAAAATTATTATTTCTTAAAAATTAGTTTAGATTAAATCGTGTCATCTTCATGTTAAGGGTGGATCTCCCAACTGTGTGTCAAAATGCAGTTCAAATCAATATGCAATTTGTTATTGGTTGACAGTCGCAATTACTTTTGTCATCCGATTCTCAAATCATGTAAATCACTTACACTGCTCACACTGCTGTAAATCAATCACACTGCTTGTAATAAATACGTTTATAATATGCACAGTTTAATAATCTTTTTACCTTTATCTTTATTAATAATAAACGTGTGTGCGTGTGTATGGCACTCTGCAGGATAGGCAGACGTTTCATTTAGAGATACCAAATTGAATGTTTATAAGCATTGGTCAAAAGAAACGTGCACCTTGGTGCAATTCTTAAAACTTTTGAATTTCGATAAAAGAAATTAAATGTGATTTTTTGGATGCTTATCACAATATTTCTCAAACTATTTTTGCAGAAAACCGATTTTTATAAAAATTTAAAATTACTTATCAGTTTTAAAACATTTAAAATTGAAATTTTAATTAATTAAAAGTTTAGCAAAATTTTGACATACATCCTTCATAACTTTTAAAAATATGGTAATGCACATTTTACATTTTTTAAACAATTTAAAATTTAAAATTTTTTTATTCTTGATGGATGTAACAAAAATTACTATTTAATATTTTCCTGAACTTCGACAATTTTCAAAAAAGATTTTTTTGAATAGTTTTTCAAGAATATATTTCATTGTTGCAATAAAATTCAAAATCGTTTTCATTTTTTCTATAGAACATTTAATCGTGTAGTTTTTCAATTGTTGTTGAAAATATGTATATTCACAAGCGATCCACTTGTACTACAAATTTTGTCAAACTGTGACAAATTTTATTACACAATGATTTGGCAAAGTTAAAAGAATTTTCCTGCATCTTCACCAAAATTTCCATAAGAATTACTTCGACAATTTTCTTTTTTCGACAAGGTTAATGGCATCATTTTAAAAGTCAAAATTAATTTTACCAACATGTTATTATTTTTAACTAATTTGGATTTAATTATTAAAGAAATATTTGATTTTAAAAAGAAATCTTGCGCTCAAACACATTCTTCAAAGGCTTTTTAGCTCTTCTAAACAAAACGAAATTTTTCTCAAAAATTCTTTAAATTCTAGGCTTTAAGGTTAATTACTATAAATCTCGGAGTTTAAAAGAATTTTACTGGCTCTTCAGCAATAAAAGAAAACACTGGTGAAAGCAGCTCTGAAATCAGGCAACAGAGCAGCAATTTTATAGCAAACGATAAACTTTATGGACGAATGAGCAAATTCAATCTTTTACCTTTTACGGAAAGATTCCAAAAGAAATGTTTGCGATAAAATGTTTCAATTTTCAGTGTTTTATTTGATTAGCGTGGAGTTAGTAGAACTTAGAATACTATTTTTTTTCTAATGTTACCAAAAAAAGAAAAAAAGAAAAAAAAGATAGATAGAAAGGAAATAATGATGTTTCGGTACAAAAATACTTAGAGTAATAGTTAAGATAATGAGCGTTGGAATGAGATATTTTAATTAATACTATTCTATCAAAAACTTTATTTTATTAATAGGAGAAATCAGATCCTACTCCCGAACAAATGCTATACGCCATTGGTGAACATTCATTTTTTGTTTTCTGTTTTTAATAAAATTCAAGCTGACCAAATTCTGAATATTAAATTTATATTAATAATATAACTATATATAAATATAATAATACAAGTCTGACTATAAAATATAATAAAGGAATGCCTCTTGGAGTTTCCGTAGCTAGCGTATATATAAATCTCATCTCTGCTTTCATTAGGTTTTCTTTAATTAGTTTATTTTGAAATTTCTAAACACAAATAGCCACTGTTTAAAACTATGGCACAATATCATTTGGTTGAATAAAAGGAATCGGAAAAAGGTTCTGCTATCAATTATCTGACGTTAGTTTTAACTATCATTATTCAAAAATTATGAGAGAGCACTCTAGTAAAAAAAAATGCTCATTGTTGATATTTTCCTCCAAATAAAGTGCAGAACTATTGGCCTAGATATATTAGACGAAAAGGATTAGATAAATCAAAATTTTATTAAATTTAACAGAGTTTTGTTAAATTTCATCTATCTAGCTTAAGGATGTTTTGGAATTATTTGCTTTCACATGCACAACATAAACTTCTTTAAATAGATTTTTCACAAAATTTGACGGAAATCTCTCATTTTGGAGCCAATAACTAATGTCATATTTCATTAGCTTAACACATTAATTTCTGGATTATCATTAGGGATTGCAATACCGAATACCGGTATTTTGAGCCATTTGTACAATTTTGTAATACCGGTATTCACAAGTTTTAATACCGTTTTTTCGGCATTTACTAGACATTTTTTAAATTGTCCTGTAATTTTTTATATTGTCCACGGATTGCCAACATAGGAAAACAGTATACGTTTTTGTTTTTATGTCTCCCTAACGGACGAAATTAATTAGACTGGGAATGCAAAGTTGCATCTTACAATCAAGAGAAGTGATCAATTACTGTATGACAATGGATTCTAAAACCCTCCACCTTTTGCGTATGCGTTAGTATGGGTTTACTTTGACAAAACAGGAGTGTGAGGAAAGATGAAAGGAGATGTTTAGGAGGAGATTCTAAAACACGTTGGAACAGTTTACTCCTAATGATGGAACGATTTTTGAAATTGAGAAATCCAATCTAAAAAGCAATAATCGACTTAAAACAGCAAATTAATTTTTCAGATAGTGAATTCGACTTAATATCCAGAAAAGGTTGTTAGAACTTAATATAAACTTAATATTAGAACTGGCTGTTGAGGCATTATGTCAGAGAGATTCTAATTTATTAACAGCTAATCCAACAATAAATTTCATATTGCAGTCACTGAAAGAACAGCACACATCACTATCTGAAGAATTATATATTGCATTGAAAAATCGCACAGAAGAAAGGTGTACCGAAATAGAAAATTCCTTACGGTATTTATATAATTATAATGATTTTAAAAATGAAAATGAAAAAGAAGAAAAGAAAATAACCAATTGAAAACTGATTATGTTTATAGCAAATTTTCTTAAAATGTTTTTATCCACAAACCTATCCACATTCAGAAGAATTCGGTACAGTTATCGGAGATTATGATGGCACTAATGTGAAAGGAATTATCTCCTGAACAAAAATTAAAATTAGCGATAAAAAAAATTCTACAAACCAAAATACAATACAGAAATCAGTTATATCCAAAACCATCTGACGAGTAATCGATTTATTTGAAGATGAGGTATTTAAATATTTGGAAAAAGTATATCGCAAATTGCTAACAGTACCACCAACTATCGTAGATGCCAAAAGAGCGTTTTCGACAGCTGATAATTTTTGCACAAAATTACTTTTCAAGCTTAATGACAATACAATTGATGCATTATGTTTTTAAGATCACATTTCAAAAATTTGTTATAGTACCACAGACTGAATAGTGATGTTAACACTTTTTTGTTTATCTAAACATTATTATTTCTAGGCTCTCTATTGAACACTCTATACACTTTCAGTGGGTCCCCTCACATGTTGGTTTAAATAGTAATGAGATAGAGGATAATTTAGCTAAGACTGTCTTAGCGGACATATTTCATAGTGATGCAATACTAACTTATTCTGAAATCTCCTCTATCAAAAATATGAAGTCGAGTACACTTTGCTCACCCTTGGTAAGGGTCCCGGTTGGTGTCACCGTCTGAATATCTCTAGAAAACCGCAAACGGCTCACTCTCCTTTATTAAGTGGACATACCATATCCCTCACCTTCCAACACAGACGGAGGATCTTTGCAGAATGTCCTTGGTGCAAGGCAGATCAAGCCTCCCCTAATCATATTTTTAAATGTTTAAATTTTACGATTTTTGAGATTTTGAGAGATCCGCTATTATTTTGGGGCATTTTAGAGATCTTTTGTTTCATGGAGGTGGTATAGCTGTGCTATACCACCTCTGATCAGATACAACAACAACATTTTTTTGTCATTTAAATAAAGAAGATGTCCCTTTCCTTTTTTGTGATTCTTTATATACTGTTATAATTTATAAGTTACAAATTAGTTTTGTGATATTTACACTCTCTAATAAAAAGGGTAAATAAAACAAAGAAACACCCGTGTTTTCTTTCTTTTCCTGAAATTTATAATACCGGTATCCTGGTATTAAGATTTAAAAAAAAATACAGGTATTGAACTTTTGGTCCGATATTGCAATCCCTAATTATCATGATACCAAACAGATAGACATATTTTCAACTAGATAGAATAGTTTCCCAGAAACTTTCTCGCATACCCTCCAATAAAGGTCTTATTCTCCTAACAATGCACGAAATTATAAATCTTGGGTAAAGCCACGAATAACTTGCAACGCATTGATGAACAATAGTTATGAAATATATATCTTTGGCATCAAGCATCTATATTTCAGGCTTCTATACTGAATCTATATTGAGAATATGTATTTTGGCCCAGTTTTCTGATAGATTGACGCCAAAATTATGGTCAACCGTTTAACAGATTTCATTAAACACTTCTTAAAAATCTACAATTTTAGTAATAAGTCCATGTTTTAAATTTCATCTATCTAGCTCTAAGCGTTTCTGAGTTATAATGTTCACAGACATACTTATGACCAAGATATATTTTTCGGGCTATGAGAGATCTGGAATATAGGGATTCGTCAAAATCAGGATTTCGAACTTCTTGACGATTAAACTATTTTCCTTATATTTTGTATTAATAATGGTAAAAAAATGTAAGCAAAAAAAAAAGTCATCAGTCACCCGATATTAAATTTTTTGACAATTACAGTACCTTCTTTTTCTGGGCAATATTAATTACGTTACTTCTTCTTCGCATTTCAGAAACAGACACTTCTTCTCCTATAAGAAACAGACAAAAAAAAAACTCATTTAGAGTTGTCTCCCAAAACTATCTCGCATACTCTCTAATAAGCCTGTCATGCTAGAGAACGCCTTACAAGCTATTGGCTTACAATCGATACGAAAATTAATTTCATACGGGAATTTAGCCTTTTTACTGAAGTCATCCTTGGCGAGTTATTTGGCGATTAAACCCTGGCATGCTGTTAATAGGATCCAAAAATCAAATTTGCGTTTTAGACGTTTTTTTCTCAATTGATTGAAATAACAACCTGACACAATACTGCACTTAACGTTATAGAAACGCTACGAAATTTGAAATATTTAAATTATTGCGTTTTTGAGTTATCGTATTTACATGTTTCTGAAAGTACAAACCTACAGACGGTCAGCCCCTTGTGTGATTTGTTTGACAGCTGTCTACACTATAGATGTTAAATCTGTATATGGATTTTTATCTATCTAGCTTTTTTCGTTTTATAATTAATATGTTAACTTATATACGAAATGTTGGACAGACGAACTTACACTGAACAGATTCGACATAAAATTTGATAGAAATCTGCAAATTTAGTATAAAGAGCGCATACCAAATTTCAAGTGTCTAGCTTAAAATGTTTTTGAGTTATCCTTGTTCCAGACAGACAGACAGATATTTTCCAAAGATCTGTTTTTCGAACTCAGGGAAGTCTATACCGTTAAGATTCATCAAAATCTCGATTTCAAATATTTTGTGGATTACTTTATTTTTTTTTTATACTATCAAGGGGAGGGCACGAGGTTGAAATCTGAGATCGGGATGAGATTTATTATAATGATAGTATACATTTAGAATATTCATTCATGAAAATATTAAAACGCAATGGTCAGTCAATTTCGAGAAAATGGATCTCAAACTTTTGATAAAGCTTATATACTGATAATTTGCCTCCCGCACCGATGATCCTGATTGTATGGTTGTCTAGGTAACCTTCTCGTATGTGGAAGGTCAGGGTTCAAATATGCCTAGGATTTTTTTTCTTTTTTAATAACTATTGAATGAAAAATTTACAAATAGTCTTAATTAATATGCTTTTAATTTTTTTCATCCAAAATAAATATTTATAATCAAAATACATAATAACCAAATTAAAATTTTAAAAGAAAAAAATTGTAAATACAGATGCATTTTTTAAACAAAATAAAATTATTTAAATATAATTAACTATCTACAAATAGTTTTAATTAATACGCTATTTATTTTTATGTAAAGATAAATGTTTCATATTTTAATACTTGAATTGTAATTAATATTTAAAAAATAGTAATACATATAACATAAATGATGATAATTATTAATTATAAATACTCACATCGTAAAAAAATTATTCAATATTTCTAAAAAAATTATCCTATATACATTTACTTTCGATTATATACAAGAACCAGAATGGTAACTATAATAAAAACATTGAAAACAAAATATATTTCGACATCTTGTACAACTGATAAATGATGATTGTCCACAATAGCAAGGTTTCTTTAAGAGATCTATTGTAAAACAAACTTCATTTGCATTTAAAAATATATCTCTTTCGTCAGAAAGTTGGGCAGCTTACCATGCATACCTTATTAAAAATTGGTGATGACAATTGATAGAACTTTTACACTATCTTCCCAAAAATTTATTTCTTGATCATGTTCGATTAAATAAGAATTTTGTTTACGCTTAATACGCTTTGAACCATCTGCCTACGCATTCAATAAATTAACACATACTGTCTGCTATTTTTTTATTACTTCAGTTGCGGATGTTTGCTTACATATTTAACAAATATCAGCTGCTCCCTTCAATTTTTGATATAAATACAGCTTCGATGAGTTAGAATTAATAATTTATTATTATTAAAATCCAAGAATTTGAAAATTAATTGTTTCAAAATGATACAAGCAAGCTAAATTATCTGTAGCCTTTAATGTAACGTTTTTAATTATTTTTCCATTAAACATTAAATTATAATTTAAGTATTAAAAGAATAACATTTATCCTTGCATAAAAATAAGTAGCATATTAATTAAAACTATCTGTAAATAGTTAATTAAATTTAAATAATTTTATTTTGTTTAAAAATGCATCTGTATTTATAATTTTTTCTTTTAAAATTTTAATTTTTTTATTATGAATTTTGATAATAAATATTTATTTTTGATGAAAAAAATAAAAAAATATTAATTAAGAGTATTTGAAAATTTTTAATTGAATAAAACTTATTAAAAAAGAAAAAAATACCTTGCCACGTTCGAACCTGAATACGAGACGGTTACCTAGACAACCATGCCATCGGGATCATCGGCAAGGGAGTCAAGTTATCAGTATATAAGCTTTCCCAAAAGTTTGAGGACAATTTTCTTGAAATTGCGTTTTAATATTTTCATGAATGAGCATTCTAAATGTATATTATCATTATACTAAATCTCATCCCGATCTCAGATTTCAAGCCCGTGCTCTCCTCTTGTACGAGAAAGAAAAAAAAAAGACAGAAACAATATCAGTTAAACCTCTTCAGTGAATGTTACAGTATTTCCTAGTTATTGTACTGTGTACCTACGCTGTGATTTATCTATTTTCCTCAATGCCCATTTTCTTTTAATAGTTTCCTCTGAGAGCCATTTATCAAGAACTGAAATATATTATCCCCTTTTGGTTGAAACCGAAATGGTCTTTGCATTAAACTGCGCTTGGCTGGAACGTGGTTTTTGTAATTTCTTAAGCTATTTCTTTGCGAATACTATAAGAAAGAAACCGTATAATTATAATAATAATTTGATACAAATGAGTATTATAAAACATATCTATGAAAATCTGTTTCTCGAAGCCATTTTCAATCGTAAAACCATCTCTCTCTATATATATATATATTTCAAAAATTGTTTTGAAATGCATGAAAGGTTTCGAGCTTCAAAAATGTTTTAAAGCTCGAAGGATTTTAAGATTGGGGGGGGGGGGATAACACCAGTTTTTTAAAAGATGCTGATTGGGCAATACAATAGTGACATAATCATTCCAAGCCGGTTTAAACCCCCAAAAAAATTGAGAAAAAAAAAACAGTTTTTTTGCAAAAAATAAAATAAAAAAAATATAAAAAACAGGCCTTGAGATAAAGTTTTGGAGCTCAAACGATTTTGACATGAAAAAAAACCCATTGATTTTAAAATATCGACGCATGCGTAATTTGATAGCTACGTGATTGTTTCAAAAAAAAATTCTAATCTTGAGAAAAAAAAA
>JAPMOR010025300.1:0-30492 GCA_026543865.1 Argiope aurantia
TGGATCAGAAGTAAAAACAGAAATTGCATTAGAAATAAATCTCGTAATGATCATTTTTTTAATTGTTTGTAAATTTTTTAATGATTAATAATAAATATGATTATTTTGCTGCATTTACCAAAAGGTAAATTATTGCGAATATGTGGATTGAATTTGGAGAATCTGCGAACAATTATGCGTTGTGTGTGTAGAAAAACCAACAGTATACAGTGGCTCAAAAAATTGAGAGTACATCTTACTTTTACTTGATAAATCCGACTTTCAATATAAATAACACATTATCGGGTAGTGCAAACATATTTTTGTTTTTACACATAACAAATGGTTTAATTTAGAGTAAAAATAAAGAAAGAATCAACGGAAAACTTCTAAATTGAAAAGTTTCAGAAGCATTTTAAATAAACAGACGCAGAATCTTGCCTCAAAAAAATTGAGAATACACCAATGAAGTTTTTGCAAGATATTTTACCCCTTTCTTCTTGTAATACTTTTAAATTAGTTTTATTTCTAATAACCACTTTTTCGAGTATGGCCCACGAATATTCAATGGTATTGATGTCGAGGTATTGTGGTGGTGTGCTTAACTGCTGTTTACAATGAAAAAGTCACCATATTTTGACGTTACGTGTATTCTGTTTGGGGTCGTTCTCCTATATATAAAATGAAATTTCCATCTAAGCCCAAGTTTTTAACACTTTTCTTTAGATAGTTGCGACCATATGGTTCATCCAACTTTTTGCAGAAACTTTTCAAATCATAGGCAGAAGTGTGTGCTAAAACTGTGCGAAATGCCACTAGACAAGCTGGATATAAAAGTCATTATTAGCATTGGATAAAAAGCATTGTTAAAGAGAAACCGTTCATCAGTTTGCAAATTCAGAAAAAGCATTTGCAGTTTGAGAAAACTCATCAATTGAAGACCAATGACCTCTGGAAGAAAGCTATATTTAGTAATAAAAGAAATCTCACCATTTTTGGTAGTGACAGCCATCGTACTGTATGGTACCGTATGGTATCGTACTGTACCTAATACTGCTTTGGATTTAAAAAAAAATTACGTCCTACAGTTAAACATGATGGTGACTCCGTCATGATTTGAGGTTACATGGCTTCATGAGAGGTAGGAACTTTAATTTTTATAGATGACATTATAAACGATATGATTTACTTGGATATACTTCGCAAAAATCTAAAGGAAAGTGCTAAAAATCTGGGTTTAGAGAAAATTTATTTTCCCAGCAGGACAACGACCCCAAACTGAATACATGTAACGTCAAAATATGGTGTCTTTTTCATTGTAAGCAACAGTTACACCACCACAGTACCCCGACATCAATACCACTGAATATTCGTGGGCCATACTCGAAAAAGTAGTTCAAAAGCACAAAATTGGAAACAAAACTAATTTAAAACAAGTGTTGCTAGAAGAAAGGGGTAAAATATCTTCAGGTACCACCAAAAATTGGTCGAATCGGTACCATGACGTTTAGAGGCCATTATAAGAGCCAAAAGACAACTTAATAGTGACACTTTGTTTCTATACGTGATATTGCAAAAAATTCATTGGTGTATTCTCAATTTTTTGAGGCAAAATTCTGCGTATGTTTATTTAAAATGCTTCTAAAACTTTTCAATTTAGAAGTTTTTGTTGATTCTTTCTTTATTTTTACTCTAAATTAAACCATTTGTTATGTGTAAAAATGACAACATGTTTGCATATCCCGGTAATGTGTTATTTATATTGAAATTCGGATTTATCAAAGTAAGGTGTACTCTCAATTTTTTGAGCCACTGTATACGAAAAATTGAGCATATTTTTAGTGCATATGCCAAATGGAGTATATTGTTAGTACATAAGCTAATTGGAGCAAATTGTTCGTATATACGACAAATGGATTGTTATTTGTTGTTGTTGTTTTTTATGGCACTTGCCATGGACAAGCCCGCTGTTCGAAGACAGCCGAATTAAGGCTGAGGGGGAGCGCCTCTTGTTTCTATAGTAACGCCATGTAGGGCCAAAAGAACGACTTAGCTACACACACGTCACAACCCTTTTTACGGGGCGGACTTCATTCATGCGTTTCATTCATTCATCCACAGATCGTAATTCAGACCTGAATCAGAGAACGATCACCCCTGATCCAGTACCCCAAGTGGTATTACTCTCGACATGGAGGACTTTGTGACCACGACAGATTTATACGTGCGCCAGCCACCAAGCACACGGGGAATCTTCGGCCGACGGGGTTCGAACTCGCAACCAAAGGAACGCGAATCCGATGCCCTACCAAGCAGGCTATCCTGGCCTTATATTCTTTTATTGTTAGTGCATATGGCAAATGGAGCATATTGTTAGTGCATATGGCAACTGGAGTATATTGTTAGTGCATATGCACAATGGAGTATCTTGTTAGTGTGTGTGTATATATATATATATATTGAGTATACCAAATTGAGTATACTGTTAATGCATATGCCAAATGGAGTATATTGTTAGGATATATGGCAAATGGATGCACCAGAATAATTTTATATCCATGAACATTTCAATAAATACAAAGTTTGATACAACAGTAATAATCTATGTAATAGAAAATATGAAAATAACAATTTATATGTAAATATCTAGTTCTAGCTAAATAAAATAATTGGTGTCAAGCCTTCAATCGTGTTCATTTAATTTACAACAAAATGATCCGTAGAATATTTTTAAGAAGACCTCTAAATTCAAAATGGTGGCTCGTATGAACAAGGAAGTAGCGCGTATCTTCAGCAAAGTGACTATGGTGAATTTAATAATTCAGGTGACAGTGCCCCTAGTATCGAAATAAGGAAGTTATAAAAAAATAAAGGATGTAGATCAAGAAGACTAATAAGAAAAATGTACTCTCTATCGTAATAAAAACATTATTATCATCTGTAAAATTGGAGGACATGCTTACGATTAAAATTATGAACTTTCCGTGATTTGAAAAAGGGGTTCGCCTAAAATGGAGAAATGTGTCCTCAGATTCTCCTTCCACCGAGTGTATTTTTCAGATTCTTATTTAATTATTGTTTTTATTTACTTGCTTAGATTCCACTTTGCCATTTAAGTCGGGAAACACTCTATAACACTAGAGAATAAGTTTTTCAATTTTAAACGAACACTTTATCAACCCACAGAAAGTTTATATTTTTAATAGCAAATATTTTCGCTGATTTTACAGATAACTCCCTGAAATATTTTTCTGTGTTTTTTATTATGGCGTTGTGTGCATTTTTCTATCTGAACCTTCTGGACGATATCCCCTAATTTTTGAATTATTTTTGTGACTTCTTTATTTTGCCGCTAGAGGGACTGTAATGTGTCTCAATAAATTCATCAAAATCTTCTTTTTATATTTATAAGTTACATCCCTGGCTGAATGAGACAGCATTTTGAAAGACTTTACCGAATAATATGTACACTCAAATCTAGCGATAGTTAAGCGTTACCGTATTCAGATAGTTATTTTTATTAAATTATTATTCATTGATTTAATTGCCTTATCATAACGATCTTTAATAATTGCTACATGTATAGGATAACCATAAATTAATATTTCCCAGTTTTGGGAGCATCTGCAATTAAATCTAATGAAAGGAATGAAACCATGTAATGACTGTCGAAAAATGAATTCCGAGAAGGAAAAAAAATTATTAAAGCACAAAAAAACAAAACATTATTGATAAGAGAAATTTTGGTGGTGTTGGAACAAAAACACTGAAATCAATAATTGCAATGAATGCATTAATGGATAATATATTAATAATAAAAAATAATAAAAAATGCACTTACAAAAATGAATGACATGCAATATGAAACTAGTTGAAAATTATTAATCAACGATAGGTTCGCCAAGTTTCATTCATCAGAAATATAGTTACGTATTCTGCGTGCTATCCTAATTTTGTTCGTAAAATATTGCATAGGAAATTTTTTTTCATTTGTTCAAGTTATTCTTCTATGCCTTCTACTGTTTACATATGAAACGGTTTCATTTCCTTCATTAGTTTCAGCTACAAATGCCACGAAACAGAAATGATTATTTTGTATTTTCCTTGTATCCTCCTCGTAATTTCAATGAAAGAATTGTTTGCTCTTTTTAACGATAAAACGTCCGTAAGTATTCAAAAATATCAAAATGCTTATATAAAATATTCTACTAATAAAATTAATATTATTAATCTCTAATCCTTTTCTTAAAAAAATGGTTTGAAGTTTGTTTTTGCGTTCATTCTTTAAAAAATTACATTTATTTAGGAACTAGATCCCTTAAAAAAGACTATTTATTGCAATGGTTCTCATAACAGGACTTCGAATATATATATATATATATATATATATATATATTCCCATGTTGTTAACACAATAACCAGAATAATTTTGGACTCGATTTTAACTGGCTTGGGATGCGTTATAATAAATGTTAAGACCTTGAATGAGTGCAAAGATGGGCGTATAGCTCGCAGGGAAAGGAAATAAAGGGGGAGGCGTAGAATAGACAAATTAATAATTAATTAACGAAATTAGCGTCTTATTAACTTTAACCTTTTCCATAGCTGTAATTACTTAGGAGCTAGAAAGTGATTTAAAAGCCTTTATTTGAATTTTAGTTTGTTTTTAACATCAACAATTTATGATATCAGTTTTGAAAAGTTGAAATAAAACTTTCCTTTATATCTGATTAATTTGCATTTGAATTAAATTTTATATCTTTAAATGATAATTTTCCAAATTTTAAATTTCGCTAAAATTGCATTATGAAAAAAACTTATAAATTTAAATTTAAAGCATGTTTCTTGCACATATTTCATAAAACGATTTCTCATTATATTTTTCAATTTCTGATTTAAAGAATAAGCAAACTTCTCATTAAAAAACTTTTTAATATTGTTTTAAAGCCTCAGAATACGAAAAAAAAAATTTCAAAATTTCTTATTATTCATCATTTAAATAGTATTATTTAAATTATTTGATGTAAATACAACATATTTATTCATTCAAAATTTGATATATTTTTTATCTACAGAATTTTAAACAAATAATTTGATAAACTTCTCCACTGGACAATTGTTATTTCGTATATCTTTTTAAACAGCACGTGTCCAGTTAAAAAAAAATTATCAATTGTCTAGTTAACAGATGCTTCCCAAAAATAAATTATAATTCTTTCAATTTTTCAAAATGTTTTTGGCTTTTAATTTATATATCTTTGCTTAAATGTGTTTTCTTTCAATGTATTATATGCAAAAATACAAATATTTTGCAACATTTTGGGGGGGAAAAAATATCACGAAAGAAGTTACATTCTTACTTCAGCAAAAATTATTGATGAGAGTACCAAAAATTATTGGACAGTTCTGTCACCAATGTTAATAGATTCAGAATTCTATATTTCTATACAAGATTTTTTTTGCTGAGGTCTATTACTTGAGTAAAACTCATCAAAATTTATTCAGCATTACTTAGAATCCCTCTTCCATCAAAATCCTGGCAACTTTCTCGAAACACTCCAAAAGTCCTTTTGCCATAATGTTGCCAATTCAAAACCCGGGGCAGTAATTACCGTGCCACGATCCATCATCTTCCGAATAAACCTCTTTAATCCTCTTCTCCCGTAACTGCAAACGATATTGACCACACTCCTCCAGCGGACAAACCTCGAAAATAAAACACACCAAGGAAGCCCACCGATGCATATGCGAAGACGGAGGTTGGGGCGGAGGGACAGGCACTGGCCGCACGTGATTCTGAAGAGGGGTCATTCTCCGGTTCTCCACAATCACGAACCAATTAGCCTTTGCCGTCCAGTGCGCCTAATTAACTCGGCCCTCCTTGACGTCATCATTTCTGAGGTTCTGACCCCGCCAGCCGTCCCCCCTCCCAACCTTCCAAGGCTTGTTAAACGCCGGAGATGGTGAACATCCCTTAGATCCCAGTTAACCTTCTACTATCTTTCTGCCATCTCTACGTCTTTTCCATTCTGTCGTTCTGTTCTGAAGGAGGGGGTCAGCTACCGGTCCGCATATTTGTGACAGGTGCTTATTGGTTGGCTTAATTAATGCCAGGGGGGATGAGAAGAAGAAGGGAGAGTTTTGAAAGTCACTCATGGGTACAGAGGGTGGAATTGGGAATGGGGGGGGTTGAATAGCAAACTGTGAAGAATGCTGGAAATTAAATACCTGTACCTGTGTACTCATCCTCGCCAAACTTTGTTTCTGGGACAACAATATTTTTATAGTTTTTAAAACGATCTTTGATTATAAATCGATAATTAAAGGAAGAAAGCTATTGAAATTCCTAAATAGTTAGAAAATAATTTACAAAATTTGATAAAAACATGTATGAAAGTTGGTTTCGAACTATCTATGAGTCTACATGAAAGGTGGTTTCGAACTACCTATGAGTCAGTATGTAAAATGGTTTCGAACTACCTATGAGTCAGTATGTAAAATGGTTTCGCACTACCTATGAATTTATATGAAACGGGGTTTTGAACTATTTATGAGTCAGTATAAACTACCTATGAATCTATATGAAAGATGGTTTCGAATTACCTATGAATCTATATGAAATGTGATTCGATAAGCCTAAACGCTTTTATATAAAAGACACATACAAATTCTTTGAACAAAAGAATTACTTTTTATAAACTTCTACACAGATGTATTAAGGTGTTTCTTTGCAATTAACGGTATCGACGTACATTATGAGAAGTTTTGGAAGCAAACAGAATGAATTCATATATTCAGACAATTCTATGTAGCAAACATGAGATACGAGCGAATTATTCCATGAAATCAGCAATTATTTTTAAAAAAACTGTACAAGGGCACATAAAAGAGCGATAAAGGAGCTCGGCATACATGAGTGCATCATAAGGTGCTTTGTAACAAAACAGAATACATTCTACAAGAATACACATCGAGGCAATTCTACGTAGAAAGGAAAGGATAGCATATAACCAGTTATATAGATAATAGTAAACAAGTTGATCTAAACGTTTCAATTCAATTAACAAAATCATATCAACGGGACATCAACAGGATAGACACAGGCGGGCATATAGAGGTAATTCTATGTAGCAAACAGCATATACGTATTGCATATTCAACGAGACTAACGACAATGTAAAAAAATTTAGAAGAGTACATACTGACGTTCCTTCGCGATTAACGAGATCAGCATACATGAGCTGATCACAAAAGGTTTTTGTAACATCCAGAATGATTGTACAATAGCATAATGAAGGAATTATATACAGCAAGGAAGGAATGGGATAGCTTTCTTATTACACAAAATATTTACACACTGTGCTGATATTTTCTATGCAGTTAACGAATGTAGCATGCACATGAATATCAATAGGAATTTTTTTTCGAATTAAACAGAAATAGATGTGCAATATATAATAGATATAGCAATATAATTCTACAAAGGAAATCAGAGATACATACCTATTCTACGAAACCAATAACAATCCAGAAAGCCGTACATGGATGAAATCGTACGCTTTAGTATAATAAATGAAATCAACATACACAAGCATATTATGGGGAGTTTTTAAAACTGGCAGAATATACATACAAGAATATATTAAGGCAATTCTATCTACTAAGAAAAAAATATGTAGTATATACAATAATAGTAGAAAATTGTACATGTTAACATCAGACATTTCTATGGATGTTTTGTGTGTGTGTGTGTGTACAGTCGACCATCCCTCCACCAATCAATGAAGCAACATTAAACCATAAAAATATCAACAGGATATTTATACGGATTACTGGGGTTGGAGCACAAAGTATCAAAACAAATATATGAAACAAACAGAAAAGACGTAAATGCAAACGCGATTTTATAGAAAGAAGGAAATAAATTATAAGAGTTTCCGCTTGCGATCTAACTTTTTTATTTTAATAAAGGCTTGTTTCTACATGCCTGCGCTATCCTTAAAATCTGTGAATGAATTTTTTGTGACACCCTATATTGTCATGTGAGAAACTAGGGGGGGGGGCGAAGTGCAGCAATCGTTCATTAAAAACTTATTTTAAAATTAGAACAGCTAATATTCTTGGGAATGAAGCTTCATCTACCGAAACAATTTTTAAAAAACAATATACATAATCGAACAAGAAACAAAGGCAAGCCAAGAAAAATCATAGATCTCAGAAGGTGAAAGATAGCTACACAGGCACCCAAACTGACTCTGAAATACACGATACTGTCCAATTCATTGTTTAATACTATTTTCCCTTGAAACAATCTCACCTCATAACTTCTATAAGAGATCCTTTTCCCCAATTAAAACAATACAGATGGAATAAAATAAAGAAAAGAAATGAAATCGGTTGGCGGAAAACAAAACAGCTCAACTACTCGAGCAAAGTCCAGAGAGGGGAAAGAGGGAGGTACTTTCCATCTAAACATCCCCCCCCCCTTCATGAACAAACCGATTCCGTGACCACATCAGACAGTGCTGTTAACATCCACGGCTCCGGC
Organism: Argiope aurantia; assembly: GCA_026543865.1. Lineage (NCBI taxonomy): Eukaryota > Metazoa > Arthropoda > Arachnida > Araneae > Araneidae > Argiope > Argiope aurantia. The sequence continues at coordinate 8,528 of JAPMOR010025300.1, forward strand.
CGGACCGAAATGTCAAAAGCTCTGACATCTCCCAAAAATGAAATGTTGCTGCTGTAAGAACATAATAACAAAAATAAGAAAATTATATTAACTTGGAGGAAGGACGTTTGGGGTTCTTTGTTTTCCGTGAGTTCTTCTGGCTGTGATAGGGATAATTTTTATAAGCGCACATGCACTTGTTTTTGATCTTTTTTTGGGGGGGGAAGGGGGGGGGGGTTCTTTTGATATACCATAATTAGGTCTCTGGCGGCACGTATAAGTTTAATTTGGGCGGCTGGTTCTTTTTGATTAAAAGAGTGCAGATCGCCATGTTAATGAAACCGTCAAGTGTGTGTGGTTTTATGTCATGTTTGGTTTGGATTTAGTGATGGAATTCTTCCGGCCTTCAGGTTCTTGTGGTGGATTGAAAAAGCTAACACTTTGAAAAAAAAAAGAAAAGCAATCAATATCTGAAAATTTAAACAGGTTAATAACCTAAAATTAATGAAGGTCAAATATTGTGTACCTTAAATGATTAACTTTATAATTCGAATATAAAATATTTTAACAAAAGATTCAAAAGTCAGTTATCAGTTTATTATTCCACAAACATTCTTCATAATTTTATTGCATTGTTTTTCTACTGCAAATTCATTATTATTCTTTATTTGGAAGCAGTTCGTTTTAAAATTCTCCGAATTCTTCTAGATATAATAGAAATTTTTTTTATGAATTTACATATGCTTATGTCTTATTTCTGATTAATTCGCTGTACCCATGAGAAGATGATTGAAAAAATTAGTTTCATCTGAAATTTAAAAGAAAAAAGATTCCAAATTTCAAGTTATTATTCTAAAAACATTCTTCAGAATTTTATTGAATCATTTTCTATTACAAATTCATTATTATTCTTTATTTGGAAGCAAATAGTTTTGAAATTCACCGAATTCTTCTAACTGTAATAGGAAAATTCTTATAAATCTACATATGCTTATTTCTCATTTTTGATTTTATTCCATAAGCAAGATGAGTGAAAATACCTATAAGTAAACGACTGAAAATACTCATAAGCAAACGACTCAAAATACTCATAAGCAAACGACTGAACATACTCATAAGCAAACGACTGAAAAAATTAATTGAATATAAAATTTTCTTTAAAAAAATCAAAATTCAATGTTTAAAAACATTCTTCATAATTTTGTTGTATCATTTTTCTATTGCAAATTCATTATTATTCTTTTATGGAAGCTGATCGTTTTGAAATTCACCGAATTCTTCTGACCGTAATAGGAAAATTTTTATAAATCTGCATATGCTCATTTCCGACTTCAAATTTATTCAGTATACCCACAAGTAGATGCTTGAAAATTTCGAAGATTCTGTCTCTGTGGTTGAATCTAATAATAAATCGTTTTCGGATTCCCAACACTTAACTGATTTTGCGATTCTGTATTTCACATAGAATAAAGGCTAAATTCGGTATGTTCTAACATTAACTAACATTAATTGTTTGGCCATAAATTGTAGAACGCCATTGGACACGTGATTAATTTGAATGTTCTATCGACTCTATTTAGCCTCTACCTGATATTCCTGTGCGTTGGGAACAACAGCAAAGATACATAATTATTAATTAAAAGCGTATCGCATATTACTTCACCAAGCAGTAAAAGTTTTTTAAGTGTTATTAATTAAATTTATGGTTTTTTTATGGATTAAGTTGTGTGTTTATTCAATACTGCCAAATATCTGACGTTGCCCATCATTAAAATAATTTCATGTGCAATATTTTTAATATTGAAATTACTTTTTTTATGTAAAATATTATGATGCACAAAAATCCTTTTGCCACTGAAGAATTATTTTTTTAAATGAGAATTTTAATTGAGTCAACTAATTTTTAAAAACCATCTATAGCAAATTTTCTCTATTAATTATTCCTGATATAAATTGCAATCGTCTGCTTTTCAACATTTTTCCTATTGTTCTTCCAAAATTCTGCTGATTTATTCTGACAATAATTTATAGTAAGTATTCTTTTCCTTTAACAATAAAATGAGTTTATATATATAAAAAGTTAACGCACGTGGTTCAGAAATTTCTCTTATGACTTCTTGAAACGTAAACAAATTACTATACGAACTTTCAGACTATTTTATCCAACATTTTAATAGCTACTCTTAATTCAACACCTCCTTTAAATAATGGAGTAGTAAATTATTAGTAGAAATGTTCTATATAGGGAGCGCCATATAATCATAACTCCATTCAATCATAAGAAAGAAGACGTCAAAGAAATAAATGTGAAATAGAAAGTTTAATCGAGAGAGAAAATAGGCTTAACTATCTCCATATGGGCAATCACTGCGATTTCCCAATGGAAGTCGATAGCCATATCCTCCAAAATTATTTTTATACAAAAACAACTCTTGCATTATCTTAAAGTTAGTAATAGTAATAATAAAATAAGAAAAATAAAGTCATTTATTTTTATTAATGATTCATTTTATAAGAAAAATCAATCATTTCTGGTTTATTTTTCTTTATTTCTAAAATGAGTTTTAATTAATATAAAGTCTGCAATATTATGATAAAATTCAAACTTATTCTCCAAAACATTCAATCACGTACTTTTGCTAAAGTTAAAATTAATATAAAATAATGGTTTTCTTTGAAAATAAACTCCGAAATAGATTTTCACTTCCGTTTCATTTTGTAGTATACACCCTTTTGTTAATTTACAAGAGCAGCAGTTTAATTTTATTATTTATTTAATTAAATTCTTTTTTTAAATCTTATGAAATAACAAAGTGAAATTAAAAAATTTAATCTCTTTTTATTTTGTAGTATATATCCTCTTCGGTTTACTTGTTGAGTAGGTTTTCTTTATTGATTCAATTAAATCCATATTTTTCAATATTATCAAAAAACAAAGTGAAATTAAAAATTTCATCCCACTTTATTTTGTAATATATAACCTCTTTAATTTAAGCTCAGAGTAGTTTTTTTTATAGATTCTATCAAATCCGCGTTTTTCAATATTATCGAAAAACAAAGTTGTAAATTTACAAAGCAAAAAAATTCAGTTCCATTAATAGTTTAACAATCTAAAGATCAATCTGGGGTAACTAGTAAGTAGCCAAAGGTGTTTAATATAATAGTAATATTTTGTCTTTTAAAACCAATAAAAAAGAATGCCAAAAATATTTTTAAAATAAAATGGAAATTTTAATGAAAATAAAAACGGACTAGTTCAAAGTTTTGCGGTTGCCTAGCAATGGAGTGTGTCATAAATTTTCTTATTTCAAAAAGTCAATATTTCTTCAGCTATTTGTAAGATAATTATTAACGGCATTGTATTTTTGTGGCAACAGTTATTTTATGTTGATGTGTTTGGCAACAGTGTAAAAAATTCTATCTTGAAAAATAAAATGGTGATTTCGTTATTCTAAGAATTTAGTCTTGTTTTATAAGTTAATAATTCAGAAGTGGGATAAGAAGTGGATAATTGTATAGTTTTAGAAAGATGTCTTTACTTGCGAGATTACGAAAAAAGGATTTAGAACTCGTTGCAGTGGAACTTGGAGAGGAAATCGGAGAAAATAATAAAGTCGTGGAATTGATAAGTTTGATCAAGAAAAGTAGGAATTATGATGAAGATATAATACATGGAATAATCGGTAACATAAATGCCGATCGAAAAGCAGAGGAAGCTGCTCTAAAACGTAAAGAAGAATTTGAACTTGCAGAAAGAAATGCTATGCGAGAACATGATTTGGCGATAAAGAAGCTGGAAATTGAAGCCAAATCGTTATCGCCAATTGCTCAAAACGCGCCCAATGTGGAAATCAGCCCGAAAATAGACTGGAAGACTCAGGTAAGAAATTTTGATTTGAAATATGACGACAGTGGATTATATTTAGTACATTTTGAGAGAGTAATGAAGAGGGTAAATATGGAAACCTCTCTATGGATGGCGTGTTTGACTAGTGTTCTTCCTAGTGAAATAGTCGACATAATTATAAGAGAACCTGAAGAATTGGCTGAAAACTATTCTTATATGAAAGAACTGCTACTTAAGCGTTTCAAGCTAAGTGCTGAAAAATTTCGCCAATTGTTCTACTCGCATAAAATTAAACCTGGAGGTACGTGGCGAGAATACTACTATGAATTAGAAACTTATTTCAATGGGTGGATAAATGGGTTAAATGTAAAAACTTTTGAAAATTTAAAGGACTTAATAATATCAGATAGAATGAAGCAAGACGCACCTTTAACAGTGCAAGAATATTATATCAGTGAATGGTCACTGTTGAAGTCGCCAACGAGCTTGGCTGATAAAATTGACGAACACATTGAGCTATCTGGTCTATACATAAATAATAAGAATATTGGTGGTCAATATAATACCAAAATAAATAATCGTTCTGCTACTAATTATCGAATGATGGAGCCAATTACGTGTTATAATTGTTACGAAAAAGGTCATTTGGCACGTGATTGCGTAAAACCTAAAAGACCTAAGTTTTGTACATCATGTAGGACTGAAGGCCATGGAACTAGGGAATGTCCTAAATCACGTAGTAATCTCACAGTAAATTTATCCTCCTTATCATGCTCTAATAGAGATGTTACACTTAAAATCGTATCAATAAATGGAATGAATACAGATGCATTAATAGACACAGCGGCTGATATATCAATGATAAAATACTCATTTGCAAAGCAAATTAATGTGCTTGTTCAACCTAAAAACAATGTTATTTCTATAACAGGAATTGGAGGTGGCATAACACAATCACTTGGAATTTGTACAGTAAATGTGGCTATAGACAATTTAATTTTAAAGGATGTGAAGTTGCACGTTGTAAATGATGATACATTTCAAGGGCCATTCGTCATTGTCGGAAAGGATTTGATAGATTTTCCAAATTTAGTGATGATAAGACGGGAAGGAAAATCTAGAATGTTTCACATGGATGAATTTCGACGTCTAGCGAACATTGGAGTTGAAGAATCACCCCATGCAACTGCTATTCTGAGAGCATCAAAAACGATAACTGTTCAACCGAATATGATACAAATGTTGGAAGTTGTAGATAACAAATCAACGGATGACGAAGTGATGACTTTTGATAACGCTGATAATGAATCAAGTTCGTCTTTATTAATTCAAGATGGTAAAACACTAGTACCCATAGTTAACTGCAGCGATAATACTCTACGCTTAAAGAAGGATCGAGTTATTTTAAGAGGTGTTTGGTCGACTGAAAATGTTGATTCTATTAAATATCCCGATATCAACGGTGACAAAGAAAATCTAGTTGCTATTGCCAAAAGAGATCTCAAAGAAAAAGTTAAAATTGATGACATAAAGATTGGACCAGACACATCGGATGAGCAAAAGCAACGTGTCTGTGACCTATTGAATGAATTCAGAAAGTGCATCGCTCTAAGTCCTAATGAGTTGGGATGTGTCAACAATACAGTCATGAAAATAGTTGAAAAGGCTGGTAGTACTCCTGTCGCTCGTTCTCCATACCGTGCTTCCCACTACGAAAGGCAGATTCTAAGAGACATTATTTTAGAAATGAAAGATCAAGGTATTGTTCGAGATAGTTCATCTGAATATAGCAGTCCCGTTTTGCTTGTAAAGAAGAAAACTGGTGAATATCGAATGGTGATTGACTACAGACAATTAAACGCGCAGACTGTCAAGGACAAATTCCCTTTACCACATATAGATGATTTATTAGACAGAATTGCTGGCTCTAGTTTGTTTTGCATTCTTGATGCCTGCCAGGGTTTTAATCAAATACCTATGGATGATGAGTCAGCTCGCAAGGCCGCGTTTACAACACCAGACGGCCACTATGAACCCACTAGACTATTCTTTGGTCTTTCAAACGGGCCTGCAGTGTTTCAACGATGTATGTCATTAGCTTTAGGCAATTTATTATGTAATGGTGTGTCGTGTTTCATAGATGACATATTTTTTGGATCCTCTAACTTTGAAAATATGATCAATATGCTTAGAGCAGTGCTCGAAAAATTGTGCAATGCAGGGATAACGTTGAAACTATCAAAGTGTGAGTTTGCTAAAAAAGAGATTGAATATTTAGGATTTGTTGTCAGCAAGGATGGTATCAAACCTGGACCCAGAAAACTTGCTGCTGTTGCCGAATTCCCTGTTCCCCAAAAAAAGGATGAAGTTCAGAGATTTTTAGGATTGACTGGATTCTTCCGTCGCTTCATTGCTGGATATGCGTCAATTGCAGCTCCTTTAACCCGCTTATTAAAGAATGGTCAATTATTTGTCTGGACCAATGAACGTCAAACTTCTTTTGAAAGATTACGTAATCTTCTTGTATCCAAACCAGTCTTGAAATTGTTTGATCCTCGGGATGAAACCGAACTGCACACCGATGCAAGCTCCGTGGGTTTGGCTGGAATGCTACTTCAGAGAGACAGAGATAATACCCTTCGCTTGGTCTATTGTGTAAGCAGACGTACTAATCCAGATGAAGAAAATTATCATTCGAGCCGATTGGAGCTACTGGCTGTTGTTTGGTCTCTCAGTCGCCTTAGATCCCTTCTTCTTGGTCTTCGATTTACTATTATTACAGATTGTTCTGCAATTATATATCTAAAAACTCAAAAAAATATAAGGCCCCAAACGGCAAGGTGGATAGAACAGCTAAGTGAATTCAATTACGATGTTAAGCATAAATCCGGTGACCAGATGACCCATGTGGACGCCCTGAGTCGCGCACCAGTAGAAGACGAAGATCCTGAACAATCTAAAGAAGCCACTGAATGCAGCCCATTAGATATAATAGTGAAATGTCCGAACCAACTAGTCGAAATTGATACCAGTATTCCATTAAATATAAGTGAGAAACCGCGTGTCTATTATATAAGTACTGAAGAAGACAAAGTAGCTTTAATTCAGTCCCAGGACGAAGAGTTAAACAATATCATTAAAATATTAAAATGCTCCAAGAAAAAAGCGGAAAAGAAAAATATTGTCAGTAAATATGAACTTATAAACGGAATACTGTACAGCTTACAAATTGACAACGGTGTCTGCAAAAAATTGTTTGTAATGCCACGATCTATGAGGAAATATTTAGTTGTACGCTTTCACGATTTTTCGGGTCATTTTGGAGTTGACAAGGTCAAATTACTTATAACACAGCATTTCTGGTTTCCTCGAATGTCAGAATATGTAAAACAGCATATAAATCAATGCGTTACATGTGCTTTTACGAAAGTACCCGCCGGAAAAGTTCAGGGTAAACTCAATCCAATTCCGCCAGGTAAACGACCCTTTGAAATAGTACACATGGACTTTTTGGGACCCTTTAACGCTAGTTCGAATCGCAATACTGAACTATTAGTAATAATTGATAATTTGACAAAATTTGTTCGTTTACGTGCATGTACTAGTTGCTCTACTAAATGTGTATTGAAGTACTTTGAAGAATTCATAAATGACTTTGGAAGTCCTATCAGAGTCGTTACTGACCGAGGCTCATGTTTCACATCATCAGCATTTAAAGAATTCTGCATGAAGCATGGCGTAAAACATACTGTGAACTGCTCGCAAAGACCAGCTGCTAATGGACAAGTGGAGCGGATAAATCGTGTGCTTATACCTATGATTTCCTCAAATGTGCATGCAGATAACCATAGGGACTGGGACAAGATGTTGCCTGAAATCCAGAGATGCATTAATTGGTCGCCCAGCAAATCTACAGGCAAAGCGCCATTCCACCTATTATTTGGATACAAGCCTAGAAAACTTGATAATTTTCCAAGAGAATTGCTTCCAATGTCGGATGAATATGTTTCTCCTGGAGTACTGCAAGAAGAAGCACGAAACGATATACTGAAAGCACAAGAGAAAATGAAGTCCAATTTTGATAAGCATCACTGTGATGCACATACATATTCTGTTGGCGATGTTGTCGTTGTAAAACGGTTACCTGAAACCACTCCTGGGAGTCGCACAAAAACGCAAGTTCGATACAGAGGACCCCTTGTAGTTGTGAAGGTGTTTCCATCTGATGTATATCAAGTCACAGATTTTAGAACAAAAGCACAAGGACGTGTAAGACGGCATTATACAACTACAGCTCATGCATCGCAGATGAAACTATTTCACATTGTAAATGAAGATGAAATCGTTGACGTTGACTATGATGATGAAGAGGAAGATATGGTTAATGAACTCCCAAATGCTCCACGAGAAAATAGAATAAAAAAATTGCCAACATACCTTCAGGACTATGTACTTTGAATAATTTACAATGTGCCTCATTTTCGTAATTTTATGGACAGGGTCGTCCATTTTTTTTTTCAGGATGGCCGAATGTAAGATAATTATTAACGGCATTGTATTTTTGTGGCAACAGTTATTTTATGTTGATGTGTTTGGCAACAGTGTAAAAAATTCTATCTTGAAAAATAAAATGGTGATTTCGTTATTCTAAGAATTTAGTCTTGTTTTATAAGTTAATATATTTATTAAGATTTTTAAAAAGGAATAGCAATTGAACAATAAAATGGGTCAATTTTGATATTATATAAACGTATTTCTTATTGAATGGTTCGCTCTCAGGTTACGAGGAAAAACGACAAGATGTCTATAACTTTCTAATTAATTGATTATTTAATTTAGTTTTAAACTTTCAAAAGTTGACAATTCTCTCTTTATTATCGTAAACAATAAATGTGAAAACCTTGATTGCATTTAGACCAGTTGTTTAAGGGAAAATGTGGAAATTACATACATATGTACAAAGCCACAAAAGTTTTAATAATATTACGATAATTGGATCTTTAACTGAAATCATAATATGAGCGACTCACCATTTTTGGTTAGAAGCGTAATGTTTATAAAATCATCAAATTTGCTTTTTTTTTTTTTTTTTTGCCCTATTTGGATTATATTATTAATGCAACTTTTTCGTCTTTCTGATTATTATGTTAAGATGTGGATAATTTTTTTATATACTTTGAAGGAAAAAAACAAGTAAACTCAGAGAAGAAATATTAACAAGTTCTTGACTTGTCATTTTTAAAGATCTGACATGCTGAGTCTTAAAATCATTTTATTTCAATGATGTCACGCAAGCTGTTTGGATAAATTTTTTTTTCAGATTTATAACTATTTTTCTTGCAATTTTATCTTTATTTGAAAATGAACCATTAGTTTAAGGCAAAGTAAATTATATGTAGTTTATCAATACGTCTTTTTGCCTTAGTTTAAATTTAAATTTTATTAATTATGATGTTATGAAATATTTAAAAAAATTAAAGACTAAATAGGGTATTACAATTACTTAAAATTACAGAATAAAAATATTTTAAAGGCGTAAATACATTTAATAAGGATTTAAATTGAATCCAAAATAAAAATTTATAACAATCGAAACTGATTTTTTATGCAATTTCCCTAAAAGTAGAAAGAATAAAAATCAAATATTCTTCATCAATAATGAAGAAAACAATTTCAGCAAATATTACAAACTTCCCTTAAAACAGGAAGAATTAGAATAAAATATTCTACAACAATATTAAAAATAAACAATTCCAAAAAATATTACAAACTGCCCTTCAAACAGAAAGAATAAGAATCAAATATTGTACGACAATAATAAAGAAAAAAATTCCAACAGTTTCTTGCAAACTTCTCTAAAAAGAGAGAGAATAAGAATAAAATATTCCACAATAATTATAAAAATAAATTCAACATTTCCTTGCAAACTTTTTTTAAAAGAAAAAGAAAAGAATATAATATTCTACGACAATAATAAAGAAAACGATTTTGAAGGAATAAATAACCAGTTCTTCCTCAAAGCTGATGCAATATCTCATAATTTAAAAAAATTAATTTACTTATTGTATTCGACTGACAGACTTAGATTTAAAAATGAAATAAAAGTAATTAATAAATCTCAAACTTTTTCAAAAAAATGCGTGATTACAATCAATAATTTTGCATCAATAAAAAAAACTAATTTTAAAAAATAACTTGTGATTACATCGAATACATAAGGTATCAAACATTTTTTTAAATCAATTGACTGACTACATTCAGTTGATAAACTTGCACTTAAAAGTGAAGTATAAGTAATAAATAAATCTATACAATTTTTTAAATAAAAAATTTCGAAATGAGTCAATTATTGTACAACAATAATAAACAAAACTCCCTTAGCACCTTTCCGCCCTGATAATACAGAACATTTATCAGACTATTATCACCCACAAACACCCTTTTTACATACCCCTCAATTTATCTAGGCATTACGAACTCTGGTGCATCGCTTTCAGCACTTTCCTGTATATCACTGGCTCATCGTTTAAACTGCCTGCAGCCAAATCAAACATCATCATCATCATCGTTATGGAACTCATCAATAAAAGTCAGTTAACAGCGCCTCTGGTAGATCTTTTCGGAGTGAAAAAAGCACCCAAGGCACTTACAATTTATTACTGCTCCATTCTATTATTGCATAGTGTAATTACAGTAGAACCGCCACAGTATCATTACATTGGGCCTCCAGGTACTTATTGACATCAAGTAAAATCGTCTGGTGTCTCGTCCCCTCCCCCCGCTTATCGTCTGCGGGAAAAGCAGTTTTAACGCCCTGAATTTCCAATATAGAAAGAGAATCTAATTTCTTTTAGGTAAATATTTAGAACCAAAATTCTTGATTCTTAATGAGCTTTTTTTTTTCTTAATGATTCCAGGTGTTTAAGCATAAACGTTGAATGAATTATATTTTATAAAACGTGCATCAATAGAAAGAAATGGATGAATCCATATGTGTGACATAAAAGACACGTGATGAAAGCGTTTTTATAACTAAATATGTAAATGTATGATGCAGTGTTCACTCTACTAATATAATGCTGTTTATGACTCACTTTTTTTTCATGGAAATTCTTTGTGTAGAGAAATAAACTTAATAAGAATAATTTTTAAAATTTAGTTAATGAATTATAAGTCAAAATAATTATTTGTCTGCCGTCTCCACCTCTACTTTCGAGATATTACAAAATAAAAATTAGATATAACCCCCCACTTGATTAACTAAAGCGATCGCTCTTGTTTTTGTCGTCAATTAGATGCATTATAAAGGGACGTTTGTCATTTCCCTTTTCTAAATATATTATAAAGTAAAAATTGAATAGAGCCCCCAACTTGATCAACTAGCGTGATATCGCCCATTTTTGTCGTCGATTAGATGCATCAACAAGATTCCTCTTCTGCCTCCATTTTCGAGAGATATTATTAAATAGAAATTAGGTAGAGCCCCCAGCTTGATCAACTAGAGATTGGAAATACCTGTTCTTCAATTTCAAATTTAAATTAAAAAATTTTCTCAATTTAAATTCAATGTTGTCAGATTTTCTTTATGTTAGCAATATTTACAAGATAAATAATAAAAAAATATGCATTTTAAGAATATTTAACTACATTTTTAGAAAGTTAATATAAGTCCAAGATCTCAGTTGTTAAGAATAATTTCACAAAAAATATTTACTAATAATCGAGAAGAAAATATCTGTTTATGAAAGAAATATGCCTTAAATATGTTATAATTAAAAATTCTAAAAGAATGTGTACCACAATGTTTATTTATTAATTATTCTTTCTTTTTTTTTGTATAAATTGATTTTATAATGTCAACAGTTTTAGAAGGCATTTTTTTTTTCTAGTATCAAAAAATTTCTAGGTTTAAATTTTTTAAAAGTGACTTCTTTATAAAATAACAACTAAGCGTCTTATGCTCATCCATACTAAGTTTTTCTGTACTAGTTTTTTTTTTCTTTTTTTTTTTTTTTTTTTTTTTTTTTTTTTTTGTAATTGTTTAAAACTTAATCTGGATAATTGACTAAATAATTTTTCTGACAAAAGCGGATTAAAATCATCTAAATGCATGGAAAGTATGTAGGAATTTTTTTAATTAATTTAGAACTTAACTTTTAATTAAATTGAATAATTAAAATCATAAATTAATATATAAAAGTTTCCTTCGATTTTTTTTTATTCTTTCAACCAATAAATTAATAATTAAATAACTTATTTACCCAGTATTTAACTATGCAGCATTTATTATAAAAGCAAAACTGACGTTAAAGTAAACATAAGTCATTAAAGTATAAATAATCTATACCTTTTTTTTTTTTTTTTTTTTTGCAAACTGGAGTCTTTACTTACGTTTTTGTTATTTTAAATTAGACCTCGGTTTTTTTTTAATTTCTTAAATTTTGTGCCAAAATTGAAATGGGGAAGCTTTGATTCAGACAAGATCTTCGCATTTAAATTTTTTCAAAAAAAAAAAAAAAAGAGTAAAAATATTAGTATCCGTTGAAGACTTGTGATTTCTAAATCGAAAAGTTTCAACTAAATTGTGTGTGTGTGTGTGCATGTGCACCTATATAGATTAGTGTTTAGTTATATTAACGTCTCGTTTGAAGCAACACTAGGGCAATTTTGCGACAGACCTCGTAATTTTGAACCGCTGTCAGATGACGAGGACGACACCTGAGCTGGCACCCTCCTCTCCACACCACACCACATCAGCGGGAGGACGTTTGGTCAGGACGGGTTTAACATGCAACAGACCCCCTTACACGACGGTTCTTCGGTGGAATCGGGTCTCGAACCGAGTCTCCGGTTCCGAAACCGAGATCTTACCACCAGGCCACCGCGGCTCCTATATAGATCAATAAAAAAGTGTTAAATATAAACGCATAAGTAAAAAAAATAAAGCAAAAAACGTGACTCGAACCGAGACCCGCAACACACGCGTGGGAATTTTGCCTCATCTCCATGTATTGACCAATTGAAAGCAAAGGCGAATGCAATTGTTGTAGTCACAAGATCACATGCCAAGCTTTATTTATTTAAGTTGTTGAGTTCATGAGTTATTCCACATATATATATGTGGAATTATATGTCCATAGAAGGTCAATCCTTTGACTGATTTAGCTCAAATTTTGATACGAATCTTTATTTTATATCCTAAACCGGAATATGCAAATTTTATATAACTAGCTCTTTTTGTTTTATAGCTATCATGGTTACTACTCGGATAGCCGAACACATATATAACTTTTGAATTTATGTCGTTCAAATTTCAATTGAAATCTACAAATTTGGTGAAAAGTCCATTTACCAAATTTCATCTGTTTAGCTCAAAGCTTGATTGTATTATGGTATTCAAAGGCAGATAGATGGATGGATAATACAAAGATGAAATTCCAAACAGCGGGAGTGATCTCCAAGAAACTTTCTTACCTGCTCTCCAATGAAGATCTTTTACTGGTCTGCCCGCACAAAATGACGGACCCTGGGTAGTGCCGTGGAAGCCTTGCACGGAAATGGTGAAAAATAGTCATAAAATGTAGACCTTCTACATGAATCTAGTATTTTTCTGAATTTATTGTACAAACATGTATTTTGAACAGCTTTTTTTAAACGATTCTTTCTTTTTTCAACGACGACAAGGAAATAAGGTTGTTGTCACAAGATCATATACCAAATTTCATTTAATTAACCCCTAAAAGCCTGATTTTCCAAATTAAATTTTAAAAAATAATGCGTTCATTGCAGTAGTCAGATAAAGAGAAAATAACAGAGAAAAATCACAATACATATTTTAGCCTAAAGTATCAAAAATGATATGCTCACAAAAATAGCAAGATTTTTTTTTCAAGCGCAATAAGCCCTTGATAGAAAATAATTATATTACAGTAAAAATAAGGTACTCACCTACCTCAAAAGTATTCTTGTTTTTCGGAAAAATGGAATGCGCAAAATATTTATTCTGCTAAATTTTTTCTAAAAATATGCCACTCGTTCAATATGGTGGGAAAACAAAATGTCATATTATTTGAACAATTTTGACAGCTGACTTTTGTTTTTTTAACTTTACCCCAAAAGAACATTATACAATGTATACATGCAATAATAATACAATGCATACAGCCCAATATTAATGCCAATTGCAAGTGTACAATTCTTTTTAAAACTCTGGTATCCAATTTGAAACTTAGGGCAGTTAAAGGTTAACTATTGCGTTTATATAGCTGGGAAATTACCCTTTGAAAGATTTGGTTCAAATTTTGTTACGAATCTTAATTTTAAACCTGCGTACATGAAAATTATTTAACCAGGTCTTTACTGGTAATAATTATCGAGTACATTTGATCTAATATAGCCAGACAGACTTTCTGAAAGGGGTCATGCTGTCATGTTCTCATACATAGGGACATGTATAATACTAAATGTTTCGAGCTGAGGGAGGTCTTGAAACACGGAAATTCATCAAGATTTTGATTTCAATTTTTTTTTTTTTGTAATTTTAATTTTAATTTTAATTTTTTTTTTTTTTTTTTTTTTTTTTTTTTTTTTTTTTTTTTTTTTTGCATACAAGAAGGTAAAAAACAAATTGAATACAAAACCAACAACGCAAAAGCATTATGAAAACGAATCAAAACATAAAAGAAAATAGAACGCACCTTAAACAAGCACAATGAATTTAAAGCAAAAAGTACAAAACAATACAAATGTAAACAATAACACAGACATAACAGGGAAAAGGAAATACCGTAGGATAATACTATAAAGTCTGTGCAAATGTCTACTGCAAAACTCTAATATGAATTATAAAACCATACAGAAAAAAGTAATTTATATGAGTTTTTGATAAAAGAATAAACACAGAAGAATAAAATAATTTTTAGTAGAATTATAAATGTTCACCTTTTCAAGGTGATCCCAACGGAATATAGAAACTTTGCATGAGAATTTATTGTTTACTTTCAAATCACGTCGAGAATCGGCACGTATAAAGAGGGGATGTATTGTGATAATAGATTTGCAAAAAATAAATGAGTTAAATCGGTTCAGTATCTATTTTGTTTTAAATAAAGAATGTGTCATTCCGAATTATGGAGTATATAGTTCGCTAGTTTTAACATAGCCGAAAATGTTGCGAAAAAACACCAAATGAGTGTACGATATGAGAATTCCAAAAAATTACGTAGAGGATAATCATATCACTGACTCTCCGACCCGCCCGAAGGCACACGGATAAATAATACTGAATGACCGGACCGCAGCAACACAATCACTGGCGGGAACTGTGGTTGAGTCCTAAGGGCCACGGTACAACCCTTCCCGAAGGAAGTACGCCCCGTCATCGATGGGAGGTATCAGATCCCCCACCTTTTTGCGTACCCTCCAGGGTAGCGAGATCCAACCACCATACCGGAAGCATCCCATCCTCTTTTCGAGGTGTTCCCCAGGGGTTAACCGACGAAAATAATAACGCTTTATTTCAAATGGAATACAGGAAAGAAGGCAAAAAATATAATAATATAAAGCTTAGTACACGAACACAACTCCAGCGATAGAATTAACGTGATTCTATGTACGAGTGCTTCACCTTTCTTAAACTCCTAAATGGGTATGGAATTTTCTAGGAGGATCTATGGATCTCGTTTCTTGATAAGATATCACTGAGAGTTTCGCATTTTCCAGAATCTTCTTTTTCATCCCAAAAAATTACCAATTAATTTGACATCCATTTAAAAAAGAAACCTAGTAATACTATAAACTAGTAATAGTGGTGGAAAATGGCAAAAAAGGCCGATTGCATCTGAAAAAAAAAATCTGGAACACGCGATTGTTTGCATTTTGAATGATTAATTCGACAAATTAGCCGAAAATTGCAAATTTTTCACATGACGGAAAAAGCTGAAACGGAAATAACGTAAAAAATATTTTACTTTGTTTCCGTCCATAAATATATTTCTGAAAAATATTATACAGTGTTTTAGTCTTAAGAAATTATATTCTAAACACTCTAACTTTTAAATAAATAAAGTTTCTATCTTCTGCGATCAAATCTGACCGAGACATGAAGTTTTGAATATTATTATTTTAAGAGAAACAAAAATTTCACAATTTTAGGCCAGTCAAACCAGGGGAAACTTCAGACGCTGATTGGCGTATATTCTTTGAGGCGGTCAGTTCAATGGTTTAAAAACTGCGTTTTTATAAGATAGTAATATTTAAATTTCCATAATTCGAAATAAACTAAATTTATTAAAAATAGAAACTTAAATGTTAAAAAATTGCGGAAAATTTTCAAAATTTCTCTTAATTTTTAATTAATTAAAATTCTAAATAATTTTTTTTAAATCGGTCTGAAATGCATACTTTTACCCTTGAAAGTATATATGTTTCAAGTTTAAAAGCTCTAGGTCAGACGGTTTGGCCTGTAAAGTGTAGTTATACATATAAACACACATTCATCCTTATAATAAGTAATGATTTTCCTTCTAATACGAACATTTCAAAACGTAAAAAATTATAACTTCTGCAAAATTCGATCTAAGTAATTTAATTAATACTCTGCATCTATTGTTTGTAAAAAGTTATTACACAACTTGATTACTTTAATATTTATAAGAACGTGAATGATTAACTCATGGGAAAAGAATTCCAATTTAATAGATAATTTAAAATGGATAAAAAATGTTATACATTCGGAAGTCTGATAAATTTTAGCTTAAAGTAATTCTAATATTTCTAATGAGTAAAAATGTCTCTATCTTAAATAGATAACGATATAAATTGGCTAAACAATGTTTAATAATTATAGAACTGATAAAAAAGCTAATGTAAATTCTAATGTAGGAATTAGAATTATTTCACCAATGAAAAAAATAGTAAATAAACAAAATATTATTGCTTATGAAGTCGTTCCGAAGTGCAGCGGTACGAAGTCCAACACATTGCAAACTTAAAATGCTAAAGGTCATTTAATATTTACAATGCAAACCTCAATTCCTTTCATTAAGGTTTCTGAGCTGTTGTTTATTTAAGTTGCGACCAATTACTGTTTTCAAATTAAGCAGAAAATATTAGAAATATGTAATGAAAAAGTCCTTTCTGTTATAAAATAAAACGTAGAAATAACTTTTTTCTTGCAGGTGGAGTTTATTTAATTAAACGTACCGTTGGAATAAATTTTCCACTAATCTAATTAAATTTTATTTTAATTATATCTTAATGATAACATTTTTTAAAACTGAATATCAATTTTTCGCTTGGTAAATTAATGCAATAACATATTTTTTTATCTCAAATTGTATATTTAGATAGCGAGGAAATAAAATTATAATTATTATTTTTTTAAACGATATTTCAGATTCAACTAATCGATTAGGAAGAAATTTAATATATAATGCCAGCAATTTGGGGGTTTATTTTATTTAGAACTGAATGCAGCTGTAGAGAAGTATTAAAAAATTTTCATTCACTTAAGGGCGAATTTTGCTAATATTATCTATAAATGCTAAATTAATTATTTTTGGTATAGTACTGAAGATGTTTTTTAACTAAATAATACTGTCACTATATTCATATGCGTTTTTTACTTTCAGCCTTTTGAAATTCTATGTTTCTTTATTTTCTCATATATTTAAAGTAAAAATATTGCAACTGTCGAAAATTTTGATTTATATTTTTATATATCGCCATGTTTTAGATTTCCTTATGGTGAAAAAAAATATTCTTGAAACTAAGCCTGTATATAAGTAAAAATGATAACTGATAATGAAGTATTCTAGATAAATAAGATTTGGTATGAATTATCACACCAAAACTTTACATATCTTTGTCAAATACAGTGTTACAAATCTGTAATACTGCTTCTTTTCCTCTTCAATTTCATAGCAAGAGAGAAAGATTTACTAAGATTGTTAATAATCTTAGGGAGCACTTGGTCATATAAATTAAGGTTCCTGGAAAATACAAGAATTATGGTGTTATCCTATTAACAATCAAGCTTTCTATCAGGAAATTCTTCTGGGAAATTCTGCGTTTTGTCCTCTCTATTAAAAATTCAATATAAATTATAGAGGCAGACGCGATTCAAATAATTCTTTTCTCGAAATTAGAAGAGAGAGAGTGTAGAAAATAAATGCTATTGACCATACCACGTTTAATTGATGATTTTCTGTCTTCTTGTGTTGTTAGTATCTGCCAATATTTTTCTTTGTATACATCTTGCCTGTGTTTTTGTTATCCGTGCTTCATCTTTTCTGGGATATTCGTGAAGAGAAGCGATTTTTCCCTCACTAATTCGGTGGATTTCCTTGGTCGAATTTTCGCAACAATATCTTGAAAGAGGTGACATGAAAACTGGATGTTTATCTTAATGCATGCCGTCACGATAATTCAAAATTATATGTGGTTTATAATTTGGATTTGAGACTGAATCGTAGAAATTTTTCAAACTTTGAAGCAAATTCACCAACCGGTAGACTATCCATATTTATCAAAATACGAGAACTAAAAAAAATGCATCTAATTTATAATATGGAGTTGTAATTGAATCGTTGAAATCTGTCAAGCATTGAAGCAGATTTATCAAAAGATGGACTAATACCCATACTTGTATAAACACGATAACTCAAAAATGCATATAATTTAAAATTTTGGGTTGTGATTGAATAGTTGAATTCTTTCAAATTTCAAAGCAAATTCAACAAAAAATAGACTAATTATCTGTATTTATATTGTTACGGATCACCGGGTTCGCCTATAGTAGGTGTATGGTGTGAGAACACAATCAGCAAACCTCAGTTTAAAAAAAAACGATGTTTATTAAACACAGATGACGAATACAAAGGCGACAACTATCTACAGCCGAGACATACACACAGTAGTCCACAAGTAATAATCTACCACAGCATACAAAGCGACCAGACAGAATTCAGCAGGAGAGGGGATCCTCGGAACTTCGGTCTCTCCAAACGGCTGAAGTTCTCACTGTCTTCATGCTTTAACTGTATCCAACTACCGATTCACTACTAAAAGTCTGGCTACTCCACACACGACCCGACGTTGCTTCCATAGTAGACAACAGGACTTGGTACACAGCTCAGCTTAGCAATAACTTGGGCTCCACACAACGCTGGCACTCCGCCGTTGCTTTGCTATCCTCTCGAAGACTCGATATTGACTACGACGCCAAATACGACTACTCGCAGCGTGAGATTGTCTGCCTTTTCTTGTTCCCCGGGGGGGGGGGGGGGGGTCTAGAATCTTCTAGGCCTAGCAGGCGTATCTCGGTTCCTATTGGACGGATCGTTAAAATTCTTGAAGTTTCCAGCATTATCTATTTTGTCGCCAAAGTCCCAAAATTCGTTGCCAAGTCGCCAAATGGTCGCCAAGTTTGGGATCACTGGCTCGGCACCAAAGCAGCATCCAATACAGATGATTGTACGTCAGTCTTTTCGGTGATCGAACTAACCGTTCTGGGAAGCAGCATTGCAGGTTTGTAACAATATAAACACTATAACTAAAAACACTAAACTAACCTGTAGTTTATAATGGGGGGGGTGTAACTAAATCGTAGAAATCTGTCAAATCTTGAAGCAAACTTATCAAAGGATAGACTGTTTATCCATATTTATATAAACACGATAACTCAAAAAAATACTGCAGGCTAAATGGATGAAATTTGTACTTCGGTTTTTAACCCAAACTAAAGATCTGTGTCTTTTTTAAGAATCTATATTTTTCGGAATCACTTTTTTTTCGCATTACAATAAAATATATAAATAGATATATTTCAACATATTCGTAACTCTCACTTTAAAAAAATGTATATACTTTTATGCAAATTTAAGTGAAAATAGTTTCTTTTGAAATTGACTTGGTATGTTGTGCGCTGCTATTTCTTCTAATTGCAGTATTGAATGCTTGATTGCTTTCGTGTTATATTTAAAAAATAAATTTGTGAAAAAAAAGAGTATAGAAATTTAATCGATTTTCCATTACTTTTTGGGTGCAATCAAAATTTTGGACATTTATGCTCGTAACGACAATACAGTTACGAAAATTATCTAATGGGTACACGTTAAAAACAATCCAACAAATTGTATAGTCGGAAACAACAGACAGCAGGTATAAAAAGAAATTACTTATTTAATTTTATAATAGATTCGAATGACCCAAATTTTTAAGTTTAAAATCATATTAATAAAAAAAATCATAATTTGACTAAAAAATTCTATCAACAAAAAATAGTGTTTTAACTATAAAATTCTTCCAGATAGATTCCGAATAAAATAGTTGTTATTTAAGAATAAAAGCATACAATATACATTTTCTGGAAGAATTTCTTAAAAATTATATACGAATAAGAAGAATATTATTTTTTTTAAAATTATATACGAATAAGAAGAATATTATTTTTTTAAAATTATATACGAATAAGAAGAATATTATTTTTTTAAAATTATATACGAATAAGAAGAACATTATTTACGAATAAGAAGAACATTATTATTTCTGTAAACGATACTTTTATGTGAAAAACAATTCCTTTTATTCTTTAACTAGCCGCCTTTGGCGACCAGCCGGTTCGCCAGTATTACCGCTCGCTACAATTTTCAATTAAATATTTTAAGTAACTGGTCTTTTAAAGGATTCTCAAACAAAACATTTTTAATCTTCAAATTTTGATAGTCATACCAAACTTATATTGTTTAGATCGTTTCGTTCAATTTACTATATATATTTTGCTAATTTGTTGCCATTTCCGGTAAAACTTCAACTTTAATTAAAAATGTAAATGACGAAATTGCAATTAATATTAAGATATTTTTTAATAAAACCAAGCGTTTTATTTTATTTATCATCTTTATTGTTATTTATTAATTATTATTATTATTGAATATGAGTATTGCAAACAGAATTGCTCGGTATTTAAGTCTTATGTTAACTACAAAATATTTTTCATAGTTTATGTAATATCTCAAACAATAATTCAACAAAAATTTCTGAGATTCAGTATAAAATTCAGTTTTTAGTTTTGCTTTCAAAAGGATTGAAATGAAATCAATAATAATATTTTGTTCCTGCTTATAAATATATTTCAAAAATTATGAAGTCTAAATTTAATGCAGTAAGGTATCATATTCTGACAAATATTCTGGACATACCAAATTTTAAATAAATGAATGAATGTTTCTATTTTCCACGATCAACTAAGACTTATTTATAAATTTTTAAATGTTAAAAATTTAGAAAAACTCACCATTTTCATAATCTTAGGCCAATTAATCTTGAGAAACCTGCGCGCTTATTGGCGTATTTTCTTTGAAACGATCGATAAAAAATCTAAAATTATCCTTTTTTTATTGAATAGTGATATTCAAATCTTCATAAATCAGTCAGTTTAAGTGATTTGAAATTAACTCTTAAAAGTCAGTGATTTAGTTGATTGGAAATTAACTCTATGACCACCATAAAATCTGTGCTTTCTCTTGTGGTGTATGCATTCTCCTTAATATCCGATTGAATAAAACATCACATACAAAAGTACTACATAGAACAAACACATCAAAAGTAAACATAACATTTCAATAGTTGCCAAAAACAAAAGGGAGAAAAATGCAATTAATAAGCAGACGATATTTAGAAAAGTACAGATATTTAGACTGGAAAATGAAATTATCTGAAATTAAAAACACGCGCAGACGATATTTACAAAAGTAAAAATATTCAAACCTGAGAAGGAAAATATATGAGTTATTCCATCAATAAATGCCATAAGTTTGTTTACATCTTCATTATTTTATGAGTCATTAAATATCAAAATGGATCCGGGACTGAATAAACACCCTGTATAGAGAGTGTAAAAGATCATAAAATAATTTTTCTTGAATTTATTTTTTAGAAAAAATAATATTTCATATTTGTTTCATTTCCTACAGACACTTGCCGAAAATTATATTTTTGCAGATTTCATTTCCAAAAAGATTTAATTTATTTTCAGTTAGAGCTTTAATCAATGTGATGGCAACACTTTGAAAAAAGCTATTTTTTTCTCATGAATGCGAAACGTGCTTAATCCTCATTTTTATTTTTGACGAAAAAA
>JAPMOR010025305.1:0-11497 GCA_026543865.1 Argiope aurantia
TTTTTTTTTGAATTTTTATTACAGTATAGCGTACACGTTTTAAATTGATGTTTTTCGCTATTCTTTTTTTAGTCATTTTTTGTAATTTTTCTTATTTTACCGTAAGAATTTCACAGACCATCCTGTCATTATTGCATTCACACACACACACACACACACACACACACACACACACACACACACACACACACACACACACACACACACACACACACAATATTTATAGACTACTGCTGTTAAAGTTTTAACAAATTCAAACTGTCTCAATAATCCAAAGCATAGATGAATTAAATTAATTTTGTTGTCACCATAATCATAAACAGAAATAAATAAGAAGCCAAGATATAACCATATGTATGAAAGTATGAGCAAAGACAAAATCAATATTTAGGTAGATAAAAGAAAAAATGCAGTTAGGAAAAAGACGAGGAAATTCGAAAGGAAAAAAAGTGAAGAGAGAAGAGCACAATTGATTTTGAAGTGTTTACGGAAAAAAATATGAAAAAAAAAGTGAATTCAGACTTAAAATATGAAATTTTTTAATATTCATAAATTATGTCAAAATATGAGTTTTTGTTCAAGTTTTCAAAGTATATAGTAATAAATTTATAATGTTTGTCAAATATTAAGAATGATTTTAATTATTGGAGTACCTAAAAATTTAAATTTTAGTTAATTTGATGCAATTTTTTCTTTAGGCAATTTGCGATACTAATTAAAATTTTTAATTTTAACTGAATTTTTAATTTTAATTGAAAAAACCCTGTGAAACAATTTTAATTAAAAAAAATGTTATATGTACACAGATATTTCAAAAAGCCTTATAGTAAACAACAAAAACCTCACAAAAAATTGAAGTAAAACAGGTATTTAATAAAGCCTAAAATAATAAACTCATTATTTATTGAATATGACTTTCTCAAATTTATCTCATCTGATGTAAATGTGAAATTTTTAAGAATAACTTTTACTTATGCGACAAATCGAAAAGAATTCTGACATTAGACAATAACAAGCTATAGAAGTTGGAATAATAATAAATTTTCATGAGAAGCTTTAATGGAAAATATCTAAATTTAAAACTGAATTTTTAATTTTATACAAAATAACTAGTTGTTGCACTCAACATTGCTCAGGATTAATATCCTTTCATGTATAATATTTTAACAAGAAAACTTATTTTTACAAAATATTATATACAAATTTATATTATGCCTGATATGAAATTTATATTATGAAACATTTTTAATTAAAATTAGAATATAAATTGAACCAAACGAGTTTTAGCAAAAGTCTACTTGTTAACTTTCCCCATAAGTTATTAAAATTTGTTATATAAGTTTAGCAACTATTCTGGGAAATAAAAAAAAATTAAATTTAAATTAAAAACAATATCACAGAAAATAATTTGATTTTGCCGGGTAAATTCCCGCATTTTTTACAGATAATGGTCTCCTTGATTTAACGATGCCTCGGCTTGTGGTGTTTTGGCACAATCCCTCATAATCTGGAACAATTTCTATCATCGGTTTCATTTCATTTCAAAAGCTTTTCTTTTCTTGTCTTTATTTAAGCGATTGATTGAAGTTGGCTTTAAGGGCATCATTATGTTAAAATAAATGATGGAAATATTCCTATTCTTTTACCAACAGTTCGAAAACTCTTTGAACTTTTGTTGGCCGTTATTTTTTTATGCAAAATTTTAGATAGTTAAAGAGCATAAACAGCCGTCACAATAATCTCTGTTTATACGGCTTAATTCTGTGGTAATAGGATAACTGGCTATAATTTAAAAAAACATAATTATATCACTACTTTGAAACTACTAAAAACATGATATAAAAGGCTAAAAAAAAAGGCTTATATAAAAAAGAAATAATAAAAAGGCTAAAAGGCTCTAAAGGCTTATATAGAAAGAGAAATTTATGTATGGTGGTAACGTATTTCGCAGTGCAAGGAAGGCAAAATTTAGACCATTTTTTAATTAATTGCATATGATTATCTCTCATAATTTGGAAAGTTGACAGCTCTTTGACGACAATTCTTTTTTTTTTTTTTAGTCTTATATAATAATTGTTAAATTTTAGTTGAATTCTGTTAAACTGGGATTATCCTTAAAATTATTTGATTTTTATTTTAATCCCAGTTGCTGAGGAAGATATATGAAACATATAAGCATACATGCATATATGGCCTCAGTGACTTTTATTTGTAAGGTAAAATACAACATTTCTTGTATAGATTTTACTAATTATTTTTGTCTCTATTTTGAAACTTGTTATTGTAAAGTTAAAAAAATATTTACAACAGAGAATATTTTCTATAATTATCATAAAGTTATTGGCTAAGTCTCTTTGTAAATAAAAAGTAAGCATTTCTATCCCTTTGGATTTCTTTTATTCCATCTTTAACAATTAGAAGCATTTAAATTTCCAGAAAGTTGCCAAAAAATTCCTCTCAACAAACTAAAAGGCAAAAGTAGATTGCTTTCTTTCCATCTTAGTTACGGGAAAAATAACTCGTTGATATTAGAAGCAGTCAAAATTAGGACCTGGAAATCACTTTTCAGCCCTTGACTTCTAAGATATTGCAGTTATCGAAAAACTGTAAATACAAAAATTGTCCTTCTTGATGATGCGCTAATTTGGCTAATTGAATTTCTTCAATATCTTTAATATCAAGAAAGTTATAGAGAAATGAAAATTTCAACCTCCTGGGACATTTATAAACTCGTCTTTCACATTTCTAACAACATATTTCAAATCAGTTGAAATCACTTAAAAGTCAGTTAAAATTACTCTATGTATTAAAAAAATATCAGTAAATACAAAAATTTTCCTTCTTAATGATTAATATATATATATATATATATATATATATATATTATGTATTAAAAAGAACCTCGTTTCGCTTTATAATTTTTTGTAATTATTATGACTGGTGTATAATAAATTACTTTATTAACATTTATAAATTCATAATATTTACATCACTTTATATTATCTCTATTAGCTTAACTATTTTTTAATTTATTTCTCTGCATGCATTTTTACCTGATACATGACTTATCAATGAAGTTATCCTGTATTAAATTTGCGAACATAATTGAAATAAGTTACTATTATAATTGACATTAATTAGTTAGAATTTTGTAAACAAACGTCTCATTCAAGAATTTGGAAGATTAGTCAGACATGTTTTCTCATTAATTTAAGCAATATATTAGCTATCACATAGACTCATTTCCTTCAATTATGATTAGGCATTCATCTTTTGTAGAAAATACACGACGAAAATTAAAAAAAATCCAATAATTAACATACATACAAGTGCATCGTAAAGAGGAATTAAATTTGTAGTATTTATTATATTAGAAGTTCATAGTAAATTCTATAACATAATAGCAAAAATATTTTTCATATGAATAAGATTTTAATTTAATATAGGATTTACAATTTTTTGCGTTTCCATTAATTTAACATTGTTGGAATTGTTTCATGAAGTTAATTGTCTGTAATTTCTTACATGAATGTTAATTAACAGCTTATGTTTTTCATTATTTTCATTTAATTATTTGCTTTGTAGTAATATTGATTTATTTAGAAAAGAATAAGAATAATTATGCTATTAAATGAAAAATTCTTACAACTCGGGATATGAGGGAATAACATTGCTTTTCAAAATCAATAAAAAGAATAATGCAAAAATTACAAATAAAATTGAATGCAGTCTATAAACAGTGTCATCCTTCCTCTTGATATCAGGGGAATGAATAATTTAACCAAGCAAAGTTAAAATGAGGGTAAATTGAGATACAATCAAAAGAAGGAAGTAAAAGATTTACATTAATTTGTAAATTGACAATAAAGCAAAAATCCTTAAGCATTTAAGAACAGAAGACATTGGATAGCTTTTGTATAACTGGGTGTACCGTATTAAAGATCCTTTTTTGAGTCCTAAAGAACCATTAAAAAGACACGGAGTTTGCAACATATAACTAGATGTGAAAAAAAATAGAGAAGTACTGATTTAAATAATTAAATTACAGAAGTTCTTCCAATAATAAAGAAGCCTCCTGTTAGAGAAACAAAATTCTTTCTTTCTGATTATGATAAGATGTCAAATTAAATATGTTGATTTAAAAATTATCGAAATTTTCTTACTTATAGTTCACTAAATTTTAAATCGAAATATTTTTCTTTTATATATAACTAGAAAGGAAAAGGTGTTTGAGAGGTTTTATATTTATTCTCAATCGAAATTTATTGACGCTATATAGAGTATTCAAAAGTTTATTTACGTTATCTGTCATAGAATTTAACATATGTAAAATTTCCTTTTTTCTGGTGGTTAAATGAATTACTTCGTCTTATATTTCAAAGGCTTCATTATGTCACATGCTTATGTTTTAAATTGTAAAAGAAGGAAAAAAAAATCTTCAGTGCAAAGATAATTATAGAAAGAAGACACTCTGTAGTATTCTTAATTAATAACAATCTCTGATTCATTCATGGATTAACCAAATTGAATTAATTTTGGAAGAATACTAATTTGCACGATGAAAGACTTTTTTCTCTATTCTATAAGAATAATTGAAAGCTTTCTCGTATCTTGATTATTTATCTAAAGAAAGCATTAAAATTGTTTATCTGAGTGTTGAGTACAGTATTTTCATTGTTTTGGACAGAACATTGCTTTACTTAGTAGAATAGTCAATAAAATACAAATACTGTAAAAAATATCTTTCGCTCTGATATCTTATTTAAGGCATATATTTAATAGTTCTTATACATTAGTACTTGAAGATCGACTTTAAAAGAAATATTATGTAAAATCTCTGTCATTTTTAAGAAAGAATAAAGCAAAAATAAGGAGAAGATTCCTTCCTGAAAAATATTATAAATGCAAAGGGATTCAAAAATAAAATAAATTTATTTTAAGTTTATTTCTTTAAAATAAAAATTTTGACTTTACTTTAAATATAACGAAAGTATTGTTAAATGTGTTTATTATTTTAAAATTCCGAAACCCAATTCTTTTATTTTATCTTTTTATTAATCTTCACTTCAGGTTTCATTTTGTTCTACAATATATTGAACTAAATATATCTCTTAATTGTCAACTACTATACAAATCTTTGAATTTCCTTTTTTTTAATAAAGTACTGCTTGAAAAATACGTTCAGATTTATATGAAAAAGAAAAATTCATTCACGCATTAAGGAATGAAATGTATTTTGCCAAACAAAGTTTTACAATTTATTTCTTTGAACTAAAACATGTTTTATGTCTAAAGAGAGCAATTTTGTACAAGATTTCAAAAATTCTAAATTTATAGATTTCTTTTTTTTTAATTTGGAAATTTTATAGTCAGTTTTCTTTGTTTTATATTCCTTTGTAAAAACATTTTTAAGAATAAAAATTTCTGATTTTTCTTTGTTGCTTTTGTTTCAAATTTCACTCAGACAGTATCAAAATTCTTTTACATTTTACTCATACAGGTGTTTTTCATGTCGAATTTAGTTTTCTAGTTTATATGATAATTTGTTTCTATTGAGTCAGCCTTACTTATTTAAATTTGATTTGATACTTTTTTTATTTCTCAAGTTTATTCTATGAATTCTGTTGCATATACAACAAAAATATACTTTTTGTTTGACACCTGAAATATTTTTATTGGATTTGAATATTTTTTGTATGCAATTTCTAGCATGGAAATAGTTTTTCATTGACGGCTATAATTTTTCAGTAATTTGTCATAATTTTCAACTTACGTTACTTAAACATGTTAATACTACATGTGTCCATTATTATCCTTCCATTGTTCGAGAAACACGAAGAAAAGTTCGAATTACTATACTGTCCTCCAAATTCGCCATATCTTAATTCCTGTGAAAATCTAGGGTAACATCTCGATCGATACATGAAACGAAAAGATCCTCTCTTTCTGAATCTTCAGAAGTTACTTAATTCTCTGCTGTTCTCATGTTCACAGATGCCTGTCACCACATTCAAAGCAAATGTGAATCCATGAGCCGCCGCTTAACTATTATTTTCGCTTCAAAAGAAGAGGCTATTAGATAGGTGGACATATTAATGTGACTCGATTGTGTATTTTTTAAAAATATCATATTTTACTTTATGAGTGATTAATTCGGTCTTGTTATTTTTCTTTCTAATTGTGACCTTAAATATTAAAATGTACATAATTTCAAATATATTACTAGACACAATCCGTATTAGGAATTAAATTTCAGGATAATTTTCTATCATCTTTTTATTATTTTTTAGTCTTATAAATATTTTTGCTATATGATTTCCTAATTTTCTTGAAATTGATATTATAGATATCGATAATTGTCTGATGAGAAAAAAAAAAAGATATCTAGTTTATCTTCAACCTCTGAACAAAAAGTTAGAGTAATGAAATAATTTAAAGAAAAATCTTGATCAGAATAGCCCATACTATACACACATTAAAAAATTATTGGTTTAAGCAGAGGAAAATCTAGAGTTAATTTTTAATCGCATTTAAATCAAAAACTTCATAAACGGCCTCTGTCTCACGAATATGTTGATGCCATGTATTCTTGCTGTAAAAGAAATTATTTAGCTAACTACAAGAGCGAAAATTATGTTGATTAAGTTATCAATAATCTCAACTAATTCAAACTACTTAATTGTAACATGGCTATAAATGTTCCTTATTTTTACTGTCATTTTGACCGTTTCCTTCGGAGTTTTGGTGATTCTACCGATGAGCAAAATTAATGATTTTATCAAGTCATCAATGAAGGTCCTATAGCAAGGAGTATGGAATACTTATATAATGACAGATTGCTTATAGAATATTCAAAAAGGCTATGCAAACAAATGATTAATAAAAGCTTTCCCTTCGAAGCGAAATAACTATATTCTGAATTTTTATTTGGTTTTTCTTGTCCCTTAATTTTTATGGAGCAACTGTAGATGCAACTGATTTGTTTTATCTAATTAATTAAAACATTTTGAAAAATTCGTTAAAGAAATTTTGTTTTTTATTTAAGGTATATTGAAAGCACAGTCATTTGAATAATTCCCTCGAAACTCTTGGCGATATTAACAAAGGGTTGGATAAAAATTTCTCAAGGATATAAAAACAATGCAGAACCAATACTGGGGTACTGGGGCAGAGAGAATACTTACATTATGATAAATTACTATTGAAATCTAAGAGGCAATAAAGTTCATTTAGGGATGCGAAATAAAAGAATCTTTCAGAATGAAATATTTTTTTTCTTTTGCTTTTTTCTTCACATTTCTAATTTTTATTGAAATTATTGTGAATTTATAGGAGTATTATTATAATTTTTATAACAAATTAAATGTTTTACATACAATATTAAGGAAAAACATTTAAAATTTACTATTTACCAAGTCTAAATTAATGTGCTACTATCATATCTAAGAGATAAAAACTAAAGCGCAAAAAAATAAAATATTTTTCGGACATAAATCTATTAAAAAATTTTCCAATGTCAAAATATGTATTTGAGCAAAAAGTATAAAAAATTACTACAATCAGGAAACTAAATAATGATAAAAACAAAACGAAGCTGTCATTGATATTTTTTTCCATTATTTTTCAGGTAATGAGGGATCGTTGATAGAAAGCAAGGTTCCTTTTCGCGACATCCTTAGAACGGTTAGAGATGAAAAATTCAGTGGCATATTATATTATACATTGCTGGGTATGATTATAACATATAAGTTTCTTGCAATACTATTGATCCTCAATTGTCTTAATCTGCAAGTAAACAAAAAATATGAGTATTGTTAAAATTTTCATTCAAATTTTAAAAAATTAAAATCAAAATTGGGCATTCATTTTTATTATTTTATTTCCGAACTTTTCATAGTAATAATTCATTTATTCTATACTTATTTTTTGAAAAATTATTAGGCTATGTTTTCCTTTATATTTTATGCTTGGGTATGACTTATTTATTTCTACAATTAAAATCCTTAGAATTACTTGTTTTTGATTCAACGTGACATTGTATTTAGCATTAGTTTCCATTTGTACAATAATATTCTGATGATAAAAAAGTACCTAATTGTAAGATTTTGATGTCAGACATTAGGAGTGTAATATTTATCTGTATAATATTATCTTACAGTAAAGGCTTGGTATGTCGCATTTCTGTGCACTCTTTATTTTAATTTTACTTATAACTCTATTTTTTAATGAAAAAAAAAAGGATTGAAAAACAGTAATAAGTTAAATTGATAAATCTCATAAAATGATTCTTTTTGCTGATATGTAAACAAGAAATTTACCTGTTGGTTTTAATTGGTCCAATATATATGAGTTAAAGTCGTTGGCGGTTTCAATTGGTCAAATATATACGAGTTAAAATCGTTGGCGGCTTTGATTGGTCAAATATATACGAGTTAAAGTCGGTGGCTGTTTTAATTGGTCAAATACATATGAGTTAAAGGTTTTGGCCTCTCGTATATCGTTTAGCATGTGAAATATTTCTAGTGGGCTCATATATACTGTGATGTTCCTGAAAATGAAGTGCCCAAAGAAATTGAGATTCTTTTGATTAGAACAATTATATACATCCTGATAGTTCTATTAATTTGTGTGGTAAACCGATCATGAATATTAATTATAAAAAGCAGTTATACGACGGGATCTAGAGAAAACAAATTTAAGATTTCCGAAATATTTCCAATGCACCACAACTAACTGCGCCTAAATGTTCTCTATTAAGCAGTCATAACTAGTTAGTGGGGAGTGTTCTTATACCATGTTGCATACCATGACCGATATTTTTTCACACTTTGTTATATGGTGGACCCATGAATCTAATTACTGAAAACAACTTCTTGGCGGAATTGAGTTGGCAAACTAAGCAGATTTTAAGGCAATGTCTTCAAAAATATTTTTTTCCATGTCAGATGTACTCATCATTTGAGAATGGCTTAAAATAACGAAGTCTGCGACATTACAAGACGTTAATGTAACTAAATCATATTCATATGCCCTTTTTATCTTATTTATTTATATGAATTTTCCTCTGAAATCAAAAAAAAAAAGCAGCGTCTTGTATGTTTCCAAGAACTTAAGTCTTTTCTCTTTATCGAATTACATTTTTTATTGCAAATAAAAGCAATTTTTTTATAAATCGAAACTTTTATTATATACTTTTTAATATTAACTTTCATTAAGAATTTTATACAAATGTTTAGAAAATTTTCTTTGTGGTTGTGGTACTTATGAAGAAAAATATAATTGTGTAATTTACATTATTATATAAAAAGTCATTTCTAGTTTGTAAAACTTGGCTTTATTCAAAATCTTGGAAAAAAGGTTTAAACATATTTATTTCCTTCTTCTTTGTCATTAAGTTCTTAGAAAAAACTACTATATCCCCGAGGATTAATTTTAATATATTTTTTGTAGCTGAGATTAATAACATATTTTCATCTTCAAAATAAGCAGCAAAACAATTAAATGAACTAGTTCTAAAGGAAACCTATGAAGTTTTTCTGGTCCCTGGAAAGTCAACATAGCTGTCGCAGGTGTACTCAAAATAATAATAATAATAAACTTTGAAATACTTAATGATGTAGACATTAATTTTGAATAATAATAGAATATTGTTTTGCTAATCAATATTAGATGATTAAAACAATTGTCAAAAGTGTTGATGGTACAAATTTATCAAGTTTTTGAGATGATATATTCTCATAGAAATACTTTGTATATATTTTATTGTTCTGTTAACATCCATTATTTAATATTAAATTCTGTTTCTTATATTTTCCCACTTATAGATAAAAATTTACTTTGTTTTCTATGTTTCATGTTAAAAAAAAAGGGTGAATGATATTTTAAAAATGTTACTATTTGGAACAAATACGGGCCAAACAGTTAAATACATTGCAAAAATTTTAAAAGACCATGCTTTTTGAAAATTATTGTACCTGCTTTAATTTTTTATAAAATCTAGTATCAAAACAAACAACAGCTGGACAAATTTTATTTGCTTATAATAATATTTATAAAAATTGATAATACAGGAATACCTTCAAATGCTTACAAATAATAGCGATCAAGCTTTAATTATCTTATAATTAGAAATAAGAACGAAAAAAGGTAATTTTAATCCTGTATTTAAACCCAAGAAAATACATCATTTGTTTATTGCCATTCTATAGTTTATTCTTTAATTTAAGTTTCTATTTCTTCGTTTATAATGATTTAATTCCCGAAGCAGTTTACGCGCATATAAAAAATCTTTAGAAATCTGTATTGCTAACAAAATTTTCATTCTTAATTTTTTTCATACTTCCTCTATAAATGAATTTCAATTATTATTCTTTCTATGAAATCACAATGTTTTCGTGTTATCGAAATTTATTTCTATTCACAGACAATTAGTTTCCTTTTAATACTTGTAATGTGGTAAATAATAATATATTTCTTGAAAATACTTTCTTAAATAAGATGGCCTATTTTCTGTTATAAACAATTATGACATAATCAGGCTCTTTTATATTACAGGCTCTTTTATCTGTATCAGGCTTTTTTATCTGTTTATAAATCTATCGAAATATTTTGAAATAAACTATGACAAAAATAAGTATTTTATTATCATTGAGAAGTATGATCTTTTAAACATTTATTTTAAACTCTAAATACCAGTTGACTGGATAAAGCACTTAAAAATATATCTTGCTTTCCTATATTTCGAGTGCAGAGTGTATGTCAATTTAGTTTAAGAGTTAGCTACTTTTACAATAGAATTTGATTTAGCTAATTTCAAAAATATGTTTTCCTGGTTCTATTCGAATTAATTTTTACTTATATATATGTATACAAAATTAAAATCTGTTTTAATAAATTTTTAATCACCATTTGAATATTTCTTACTTTATTTCTGTAAGAAATGCTAGCTGAATTTTCATCTATATACAAAAGTCTGAATGATTATAAAGTGAAGAATATAATAATCCTAAATATATTTCAACAAAAAGTATTTATTTAGAAATGGAAAATTTATTTTCACATTGAAAAAATTTAAAAAAAAAAAAAACAAAAAACAATTATGAGCTCTTTAAAGAGCTTTTAGAAAACATGGAGCATTACTGAAGTAGAATGAATAAAAACTTGCAATTAAACCAAATCTTCTTTTATTAATATTATATGGATATTAATTTGCATCCTGTTGTGATTTTTTATTTCACTATAAGATCCTAAGAATTGAAAAGCAATGCAACAAAAGGAAAATTCTTTTTTTTTGTTTTACTTAACTCACTAACAAAGAGGCTTCTCTAACAATTACCCTGTATTTGCAATCTAGTTTTTTACTGTAAAAGTAACTGCTGACATACCTTTAAGTTTTTCTAAGAAATTTTTTATCACCCTTTATATACTGTTTTTATTAAATTTTTTATTACTTTTTCTTTTGTTCCATTGGGAGAAAATGCCTTCGTTATTCTAAAAA